>JAULBZ010000677.1:0-23885 GCA_032360805.1 Neoturris breviconis
CCCCCCCCCCCCCCCCCCCCCCCCCCCCCCCCCCCCCCCCCCCCCCCCCCCCCCCCCCCCCCCCCCCCCCCCATAAATACAGAGTTTTACAGTAATACATTATTATCTTTTTATCAATATCAACGAAGTGAGTTTCATGCTTCAACAGGCTATAAATATTATGCCTAAGCATAGTGAATAAAGAAACACAAAATAGTATTAGCTTTATTTGTTTCACTTGTGAAAAATATCATTCACTTTAGAAAATATTCAGACTGGAATTACATAGTGTCTTATGAATTTGTAAAAAACGGTAATGATCTCTAATCAGAACTTGATTCACCGGATTTCATTGCTTTGCTATCATACCTAGCTTTCTAATTTTAGGAAAAAGAAGCAAGACACGTATTTCGTCAAATAATATCAGCTGTTGCTTTTATACATAAAAATGGGTATGCACATCGCGATCTTAAACCGGTACATTTTATTCCGTTTTTATTTTTATATTATCTGATTCTGTTCATTATCAAATTGTGTATTTCTTTTATTTTCATATTAAAGCACCTGGAACACTAAATGGAGATTTAGTGATGAATAATCTTTGAGAAAATAATAATACAATTCTTGGAATAAACCGTTATACTACCTATTTGTTGCCTGTTTAAATATTAAACCTTGGAGCAAAACTTCAATTTTTGCGAAGCATTTGCGGCGCTTATTTGGCAAGATCCACGAGAAAATCCCTATTAGAACTGGAAAAATCTTTTTATGTTATTTTTATGCAAACAATGTGCGAAATGAATGCTTGAATTACAAGAGACGCTACGACGCAGCAAAATATTTAGCTACAGTTTGTGTTGTTTTGGTGGTGCTGGACTGACGGATGATTAACCGGTTGAAATTGACTTGACATGATTGTTGGAAGTTTCTTGCACTGGAAAATAACTAAACGGAATAATCTCTTTTGCTCATTAATCGGCTGTCTGGACTGCTAGAGTTTGTCTTGACACAGTACTCTCTCAATCCTATGGTCTGTAGATGTATTTTGGTGTCTGGCTAGACCCTCTTTTACTTCAATATTGCATTAGTCTAAATGTTTGTTTGTTGGCAGTTTTATTTGTGTTTTATTCATCTCGGATATGTTATTGTTTGGGTAATCATGTATGCATATTTTATTTTTATTAAAATTATAATACTCGTGCCATAAAACATTATTGCTAAATAATCGTGTAATAAAACCTTTTATAGAAACATTTTTGACAACAAATGAAAATACTATAATAGTATTACACGGACGAAATGTCAATTTCTATTAGAAAGTTAATTTATAAGTTGTAAATATTTACAACAAAGAAATATAATACACAAATTATCAATATTTTTTAATTTTTCTTCTATTTTGTGATATAACGTATGACACAAAAAACTCAATCTTCTTCTGACGAGGAAAGAAAATTATAATGCATAATGTTGAATAACGTTAACAACGAAAACGACTGCTGACTATGGTTCCGTATAGTCCTGTATGAACAATGCATTGCCATAACTTACCATGTAACTAGTGCAATGTTTTTGCCTCAATACTACTTTTTTAGCCATTTCTTGGTGCAGTAAAGAGAGTGAGTGACGAACAACATTGCTGTGCATTAGTAAAAGAAACTTGGGTTCCAGGTTGTTCAGTTGAAATATCCTGCATATTCTTATTATCTCGCAGAGTGAGACGCTATAGTGTGAAAAGTGATTTACGGTTATTTTATGTTTTTTGAAAATGGACCCATACAAAGGTAGATTTCTGTGACGTTTGAGAAGTAATTTGGGTGAACCATCTTTGTGAAGGCTTACTATATTCTAATTGATCTCGCTAACAACGATATTTGGTAACGAGTTATTCACTTGTTAAACATTAGTCACAGTATGTCTATCCACAAATAGGGTTCGGTTACCTATGGTAGACTTTTACGACGACAACCTTGTTCCCAAGGTCTTATTTTTTGAAAAATTACAAGGACCAGAGTTCTGTTCATCTCTTCCGCCAAGAAGAAAGCGCCCTCGAAGCGAGATTGACTTTTTTCAAAGGTTTGTAGATAGATAATAATGTAGTTTGAAGTAATTACAAATTGCCATAGCCCATTGTTCTTGTCTATACCCATGGGCTTCATACTCATGCGGTTTGTCATGGATATAAATTCTTATTATTATAGCATTAAAACATTCCCTCTCTGATTATTTAAAATTTTGCTTGCGAACAGAATGGGACCTCAATCCATGCTTTGCAAACTTTAAATGCTGGTTATAAATAGGTATTACAATTGTTAGCTATATTTTCAGTGCTTGAAACATGAACAAATAATTACAGTGGAGGAGTTTGGAGCATAGCGCTTCAGTCTTTATAGCTTGAAGCTACCCTAAAAATCACTCCTCCACAGAGATTATTTTCTCTTATTTCAAGCAATGATTTTTGATTATTTTGCATAATGTATATTTGGTGACTTGATCCTATAAATAAAATTTCTCTATATTTGTTTAATTCAGGAAAATATGCTACTTGATGGAGATAAAGTAAGCTCATTTACCATATGACATAATGACTGGATATTTCATACAATGTGTTTCAAATGTTATGCAAACGCACACTAGATTAAGGTCGAAAATACATTGTTTTATAAAAGTGCTTAATAGATGCAAACTAATATATCAGATATCGATCATGGGAGGTTTACAGACAGCCATATTAAATACCTATAGGTTTGTGAAGTGAAACCATGAGTTTCATACATGTATTGCCTTTTATGAACAAATGTTTTGCATTTTAACTGTGCTTCATCATTATGAATATTTGAAAGTGTGCAGCATGGGGAGCGTTAGAGTTTGTAGTAGCTATGACTAGTTGTGTATATCTGTGGCTTTAACTTTTGTTTAACAGTTTCAATAGTGATAAACTTACTTCTTAATTTTTTATCTTTTCTTTATTTAGAATATAAAAATTATAGATTTTGGTTTATCTGCAAAACCAGAAAAAGGATTGACTAGTCCTCTGCATACTAGAGCTGGTTCTGCACTTTATGCATCACCTGGTAAGTAGTTCTCTTTTCTTTTATTTCATTATTCTCTTGTAAATCAGTAAATATCTGTGGCAGGCTTTGTATAAAGTTTCATTACCCGAGATGAGATTTTAAATCGATAGGAAATCGTTTCTATTTACATGCATGTTCATATCAGGCAGATGTTAATATGGGCGTACTCATTTTCACGCATAAGCATACACATTTGCATTTAAGCATGTGCACTTATATTTCTACCCTAAATTAATTTCATTTTGTACTAAACACTTATGAAGAGATGCCCAGAGGCCGAAATGATGAAAATTTCAGGCAACATGAAACTCCATATAAAGACTGCCTAACTTGAAACCACACGAAAGCACACAATGGGAGGTGAATTTGAATCATTTAAGCTATTCTGATGAAACTTTACGATTTTTATTATATTTCTATTAGTGATATTTTTGACAAAAAAGGCAAACAAGTTGTACTGAATATGGGTAATGAGTAAATCCTCAAGTACCTCAATGTTAACAATCTTATTTTATAATTTACATTAAACTGTGCATAAATCATTGTTTCATACTCCTGGAGCTCTAATAATGACTTTATTTCATTATAACTCGATATTCGGTGATTTCCTGCTAATTAGGCAATTATCTCAAAAAGACAATGGCTATTGTTTCAAGACAATAAGTCCAATTTCTGCATAATTTCATCAAACATGTGTATTCTGGAAAGTAAATCAGAAGACCTATCACAATGTAAAATTTCACAGTCACTATCAGTTCTCAAGATAAGATAAAGTTATTTTACACCAACTTGGATAAAGTGTTATACTAGCTTTAGGGTTGCAAGAACATTAAAAATTGAATGTATTTATAAGAAAACATATATTACCTATATTCAAATCTTTTGCATCTTAAAACTCAACCACAATTTATTGCTTAAATATTATCACCAAGTTGAATCTTCCATGCTAGAAATTATTTGGTGTAATATATACGACAAAAACGACTAAAAAGTGTTATTTTACGTTTTTGCAAAATATAGCCCACAACACATAATATGGTTGTTATTAAATATTGTCTTATCCTTATGGCAAAGTGAACCATCAGTTTTTTTTTATCTGATACAAAGTAAACAGCTTTAAAACAAATTTATTTTCATCTTCTTAAAGGTGTTACTTTTATGTATAAGCAAACAACCGCACACAATCCACTAATCTATAAAAAGATTTGAAATATTTATGATACAGTGGTTATAATAGGAGTAAATGATTACTGTAGAGAAGACTTGGTAGACTGAAGCTATACTCATAAACCACTTCTCGGCAGTGATTATTTGCTCTTTTGTTGACACTGTGATAATGTAAATATTTAATAGCATAAACCTCGCAAAGTGACATAACAAATAAATGCAAAATTGGAATATTAGTGATAACTTCAATTCATCAATCTGCTCTTTCAATACATGTGAATACTCGAACGGTTCCAATTGTGTTAAATTTTATCAATAGATTATTATCGACAGCTTTGGTTAGATTATCTATTCATTAATAATTTGTATCTGTTTCTCACTTCTTTCTGTTGTTGTTCCATACACCATAGACAGACTCAATGGACTGACAGATGGACGTGCTTGTTCTCCTCCTACAGTCTTTGGGAGTTTGCTTCAGAATGAAGTTTCTGGTAAACTTCCTTCTTTCCTTCGTTGTCTATCCGTACAATCGAGTTGGAAAGCGTATTATTTAAAATTGACTTTGATTATATCGATTTGTATCCAATCATTAATTGACACCTGTTGGTTGTTCCAGTTTGAATAGTGGTGTTATATAATTTACAGAAAAGATAATTTTACACACCTGTTGCAACATGTGAGGTATGACCAATGTCTGTTAATGTGAAATTTCTAATTTAAAGTCCAGGAACGATTTTATTTTTCTTGCAATAGAATAATTTTATTACATGTTTTCGAATCCTAGAAAGACCAAAACAGTATAATACTGGATTAGTAACTGATTTGATGGAAACGATGGTGAAGTTCCATGGGTTCATGGCATATAATACATCTGTTTCATAGTGTGGAACGACAACCCATACTGAAGCAACACAAAAGTAAGGAATATAGAATATGAAAAGTGAAATTACCATTAGAAATGTCAAGATTGTTATCCGTTTTTCATTTTGAATAGTTGTAGGATTACTGCCGCTTCTGCTGATATTCACATTTTGTCTCACTTGCTTCGCAGTATAATAGACTTTAATGTACATGTAATAAATTATTACAACCGATGCAATGAATACAATAGTTTCTACAAAAATTATTAAATTAAAATATGGTATTGATACACAGATGAGAATAAACAGGAAGATAACGAACCATATAAATATGGTTATGTATTTATATTGTGAATTATTTTCATACAGTTTTTCATTGTAAAAGAATGGTTTATGAACAGCTATGTAGCGATCAGCTGCTATTATATATAGACTACTAAATGACATTATTGCTAACAGATGAATTGTACCAAGCGTTACAGTAAACAATATACTCTTGTGAATGCTTATAAGAAGGTTTATTGTAAACAACGGTATACTTATAAATCCAATTAGTAGATCACAAAATGCTATATTTGCCAATAAAAAATATGATGATACTTTGTAAATTTTACTTTTGATTATTGCTACAATCACCAATGCATTGAGTATAATTGCCACTAAAGCAATCACCATGTTAGCTCCAGCAGACAACATCATGCTTGTCTTGTATCCTTCATGTAACACAATATGCGATGTTGAAATTTTGCATTTAAAATAGTAGTAACCTATTCGTTGTGAAATATTAAGAAGAGAATTATGCATCTTTAATATTGCTTGGAATTACTTTGATTTCTTTATATGACTTTCAATGTCTTGTATTTATGTTACAATATGATATTTCTTAGTCAAAGACTGTGGTTCAAATATATTTCCCTAAAAAAAACAATATGAAAGTTTCATATTACAATTGGCAGAGAGAAGATTTTTTATAAGGGTCCATTCTTTTCAGACATGACTTGCAAACCGCTAAACCAGTTTGCAAGCTGATTCTAGGCAATAGAGTGAAAAAGGAATTTATTCAAAAGTGGAGAATATTTTAATTATGTGAGGTTTTTACCCCACCCAAATGATAAGGAGAGAAGTGGAGACTTATTTTGGCATTTTAATTTTTTATAAGCTTTGGCCAAGAATGTATTTTGGCATCCATTTTGTATTTTGGGGAAGCTTTTTTCTCAATTTTTGGAGATATAAACTAAATCAATGATAAGAATTGTTTTAAAAGAATGTTAGGAAGTCCATTTTGATTTTGGAAAGCTTTCAAAACCTGAAAAAACCTTTTTGTCTTCTCTTTCTTATACACTCTCCTCAGATCCATGGCCACACTTTCCTATTTCTCGAATTTGTTTTTTAACTCATAGAAATCCCAATTCAGGTTTTTAACTTGAGGAAATCAGGGTAAATATAGATGTGGGTTGACATAATATAAATATACCTATAGCTCTCTGCTATTACCTGGTTGTGAGTCAGAAGAACGTAATCAGATTTAGTTGGAAAATATGATGATAAGCAGTTCAAAAGCTGGTTGACGTAAGTCCGGGAGATTGTGCTTAAAATTGGGAAGCTGAGATGACCACACCAAAATTGGTAGAGTCGGAATCTTTGCTCTACTTTGTCTCACTTTTTCTAAAAGAAACGAAGTAATCAGCATGTACACATTAGTATAGGATGGAAGGGTCTGTTCTACATTCATGATCTCATTATATTCTTTGAACCGTTATCATAATATGTGCAGCAATCAAATAGATGCAAATAAACAGAGGAATGATTTTAGAGCATTGCTTTAAGCTACAAATCCTGAAACTTCTCCAAAGTGTTTTCTGCTCTTATTCCGATCACTGATTTGTCTAGAAACTAAACCCTTGAATGAAACTTATGCTTATCTGGTAGTCAGATGAATTCATATGCCAATAATATGTCATAACCAGATTTCAAGCACTGATAGTATTAAAAACAATTACAAATGAAAGAATGATAAAGTCAGTTGATCAGATTTTTAGATTAACCATGCTTTATAAGCTTTCTGTAAATTTATTTATCTTCATTGATATCAATGCAAGTATTTTGTTAACTGTAAAATTGCAACAATGGTTTCAAATGCATTATTGTTTATTTTTTTGTACATTATAGAGTTGATCTCAGGCGAGCCATACTATGGAAATGAGGTATCGGTTCACTATTCATTATATTATTTAGTCATAGAATTAAGGAATCATCTCTAAGCAGTGGAAGTGTGCTTTTTGAGTATAGCCTCAGGCTTTGTAACTTGAAGATATGCTCAAAGGTCACTCCTCCACAGAGATTATCTGCTCTTATTTCAACCACTGCTAAGTATCTGCAGTGAAGCGTATCGAGTGAATTATTGTTGCATTCTTCTTGAAGACTTTTTTGATACTTGTACTTAAGTAAAATGCTACATTTTTAGCCCACCGAACAAAGTTGGGATGGGCTATTGCTATCACTTTTCGGCTTCGGTGGCGTCCCACTTTTCTAAATAGACCATGCTTCATAAAAGCTAGCATTTTGGTACCAGCATTTGTGGCGATATTCTAAGAGGGCTTGCCAAATATTTTTCGATTTTGTCTACTCAGTTCCAAGTTTTGGGCAAAAATCGAGTTTTTGGGCCAATGGACCGAAAAGGCGTGGTACCGTCTTGAAATTTGGTTATGGCATTCTAGGCAATATTACAAGACTATATTCCTAAATTTCATCAACTCGGGACCGAGTAGACAAAAAAATATTTTTAATGAGACTTTGACCATCTTTTTTGGCAACCATTTTGTTGTATTTTGGGGAAGCTCTCTCCTCAATTTTTTGATTTTGATTTTGATTTTGGGAAGCTTCCTTTTTGAAATAAATATTAATGTGTAAAATGTATCCAATTCATGTCCAGCACAATAACAATATTTCTTATAAAATTTTAGTTAAATTATTTACTTTATACATCATGCTCTGAAGTATATATAATGTGTATATCTAATTTATATCCACTGTGACTTTTGAGCTTTGCTTCAGGCTATGGTATGAAATTCCACTGCTCTCCTCCACAGTGACTTGACATAATTTAACTTGATAATAGTGTTCCAATTGGTTATTTGACCTGAAACGTTATCAACTTAATAAGGACATGAAATCCTAATGCCATGTAAAATTTGGGTGTTTATCTTGGATATGAAATTTTACTACTCTCCTCCACAGTGACTTAATTTTCCCTTGAAAAAGGTATCGCAAATGTTTATTTGGACTGAACTTTACCATCTTAATAAAGACATAATTTCAAACACTGAAGTATAATATGTTTATGTAAATCATATTTATGTGCTTAGGTTTAACTTTCAGTTGGTTTGGTGGGCTACTTTCAATACCATACCCATACCTACTTACTTATATTATCTAACTTATAAGTTGGTTTGGAAATGAAAATGAAAAATGTTTTCTATTTATGTTTCAAATTAAGTTATAAATATTTAAAAACACTGATAAAACAAATACCTTATAGGACTACATTTTTGATGGACATTATTGCCAAAAGATTTGACTGTTTTTTTCTTTAGCAATTAAATCTGTTTAATTTTGCCAACAATAAGTCTTTTTTTACCAGCAAAGTGTTATATTTCTACGTATTCTCTACCCTATTTCCACTAGTTTTCTACATAAAGATTTTTGTATATCAATTAAATATATCTAAAGTTAGTGTTTATTTAGCTCTTAGTGGGACATAAGATGCCTATGTTAGCCTCATCTTCTTCATCTGACTCCTCTTTCATGTCTGAAGTACACACAACAAGACATCATTAGGAGAAAAAAAATTGTTTTTTTAAAATATTGATATTCGAGTATTTTTAGTAGCTGCCTAATTTTTTAAAAAATGCAATTCCATGATAATTCTTCTAATGAGTGAGTTCCTTAATAGTTGCCATAATTGCTCCTCTCCTCTTTAAGGTATCAAAAGGCGTCAATTCATACAGATCTTAGAATTACTTTGCTTTGCAAAATATTAAAGAACTTACTATCTCAGTGTATTTAAAGCGTACACCAAAAATAATTTAAACTTCAGAGATGGAGATCGAACTTTTAATATAAAACTTATTATAAAAGAACTATGGAAAGCATGCAACAACATATTTTTATAATTTCAATTAAGTTACTTTTATTGGTTAAAATAATATCACATGATATTTTCAGGGAATTTCCTTAGAATTCTATATGTTGTGTGAGATTATTTTTAAAGTATTGATCCTAAAATTGTGATTTTTTCTACAAATGAAAGATTAATAATTGCATTTATTGAATCGACAGAGTTTGTTTGTTTGACAGGATTTGTTTGTAATTGTGACCTCAAAAATGACCCTTTTCAAATAATCGCCAGAAAATCGAACTAAATTAGAATTTTCAAGATATTTAAGTAGGATTGACAGTTTAATTTGGTGGATTCGTTACCAACCACCCTAGTTGGAAAAGCATAAGATTTATATAAAAAGAAATAAAAAACCCAACAATATATATCGTTGGAATCGTTAAAGTTGGGGCTTTCCAATGTTTTCAGAGTAAAGAACTCGTTGAAGTTGGTGTATATATTTGAATTAAATAATGACGCATGCTTTAAATACATTGAGATGCATTTTAATTGCTCACTATGTTCTATGAAATGAAATGAAATGATGCTAATAACCCATGATTGATTAAGAAGCTCTCTTTCAACTAATCATTCTTTGTGAAATTAATCAAAATAAAAGTAATTACACATTTACCCTCAATATATTAAAGATTTAATTTCTAAATCAACTGTCAAATTCTGCTTTTCACATTTTCACCTGAGAAGAAATATTACAGCTGAATTAAGAGCAAATAATCACTGTGGAGGAAGAGTGATGTTTGAGCATAGTAAACAGAAACTATAGAATTGTATAACTATAAGCTAGCCTACGATATAGACTATGTAACTATGTAAGCTAGCCTACGATATATGTAAGCTAGCCTATGATATAGACTTTTGCTTGTTTAGCTCGGTTTATCCACATTCGTTAGATATTATGAATCTCACTCCTCACTCAATCCACAGATACATAAATAAAAAATTAAACCAATTAGCTTCATTGATTTTGTCGGTATTCATTTGAACATACAGCAGTGCTCATGCAATGTAGTTCTGAGAATCCTGAGATTTACCAAAACTGAGAATGGCTAATGTAAGCATGCTTGTAAGGGAACTAGCAAATCCAATGCTTGCAGATGCGGAGGATACGAAAGAATTCCTCTCCATGTTGATTATTTTATTCTTATTCATAACACATTTTTAGACAGATGTTTGGAGTCTGGGTGTTGTACTGTATGCATTATTATGTGGATTCCTTCCATTTGATCATGAAACAACAGCAGAATTGTATAAAAAGATAAAGGTAATCTTTCAAAATAGGTTAAAGAAGGAGATTCAGTTGCTCAATTGTTTCTAATCTAATTAGTTGTTATGATTTTAAGAATAGAAAGCAGACTGTATGACTTCCAGTATTATATCAATGGATGAACTTTCCATATCTGCTAAACAAATGGACTATCCATATATTTCCTATTATATCAACACTTTTTGCATTTTAATACCGGCATATAGATGACGTCACATAGGCGCATGCGTCAATACCTCTCAAAAATGAATGAATAAAGTCAATATTTTTTTAACTAAGAAAACACCAAAATCAAAGAGAAATGGCATTCCAAAAGTTGTGAATTTTTGCTTATATATGCGTGCACTTATATGCTGGGCAATAGGATATAAAAAATATTGTATCGAATTTACAAGTAACTTTGTGATTCATCTTAAAATACAAACAGATCAAATCAGGGACAACCTTGATTTACATGTGAAAATCCAGCACATGTATGATTAATTTTGCAAATTAACTAACTTGCTAGATCAAAAAGAGAAAGAGTCACAGATGACAACTCGCATAACTAAGACTTTGGGAGTGTATAATACCCGCTAGCAAGTTTTGATGTATACGAAACAAAGCTTTCCCTTGTTATTTTCTAAACAAGCACAATTTAGTTGTCATATTAAAAAAGTTCATATTTTCTTATTAGAAAGGTGTCTTTGTTGTTCCTCCATGGTTATCTGCAAGTAGGTATCTCAGTCTGAATATAACTGCACCGTGGAGGAGTGTTTTGAGTAGAATTTTCAGCTTTAAAGCTGAAAACTGTACTAAAAACACTCCTTTGCAGGTGATTTTTATCTTTTTGATAGAACCCTCCCACCCTACTCATTCAAAATTAGCTTTTCACTTTCTTCACTAAGTTTAGTCTCTGTACCTGCCTTATCCTATTGAATATTAAAACAGACATATTATTAGTGAACTAAATTCTGATAGATCATGACAAGACAACTCAAAACAAAAAAGCCAACTGAGTATATTATTAAGCAAACAAAGTCTAAAGATTATTTATTTCTGCCATATTAACATTTGGCCTTGTACCCAGTGGGCAAAATCTTATTCAAAGTCGATAGTACAGTTCTACCATCTTTACTGCAAACATTGCGCAAGTTTTTGCCCACTTTGTAATTTAATTTAAATCACCTCGCAAATAATAATAATAATAAATAATAACATTTGTGTGCAATAAATAATCAGAACTTTATAAGAGTATACTGGGTAGAAAGTAAAATTGTGGCCACATAATATTTGATAGTACCAGTAACACGAATCCATTATGTTCATAACACGAATATAACCAAAATATTACAAAAAGCAACAAAAAGCTTGTGTTACTCATTTTCATTAAATCAACTTACTAAATAAATTATGCATGATGTAGCACCCTTCAAACGATGGAGTAATTTCATATAATAGAACATATAATAAATACTAATGTGTGAATAATTAAAACAGTGTGAATTAAAGTGTGTAATCACAATTACTAAATAAAAGGAAATTAAAAAAATTAAAATTAAATCATTAAATAATAACAATAGAAGTCTAACAGAATATATAAAAGAAAGGTGACAACTACATGTTTCACCTGTTTATTTAATTTGGGACACTCTCATTAAATATGGAGCACCTCTTTAATCCTCAATTGCCACTATGTTCATGCAGGATCTAAAATATTTCAGAGCTTGAGGTATACCATCTTTTTTACTAAATATACTATTAAATTGACAGCTTGTAAATATAAGTTTGATGTCAACAAATTTCAGTCTTAAAATATCTCGTACTTGGTTGTTAAGGTTTTGTAGTATCAGTACTTTTAATTTTATTTTGTTCACAAATACCATTGATTTTGTAACTTTTTTGTATTATGTTTATGTATTCTAAAAATTGATAAAATGTATTCTTTCGTAAAATTATTACTGCTAAAGGTTACTTGTAAATACAAATAATTGTATCTATACTGTTTAGAGAGTTTGAAATTGTTAAAAGAAATGTTACAGGTATGTGTATATAATAGCTGTTTAGTTACTATGGATACAGTTGTATTTTTAGAAACTATATTTATGTATAGTTCTGGTAGGGAGCCAAAGCATATATATATATATATATATAGTCAATGTAGCAAAATAAGCATTTCCTAACAAGGTTTGATGTAAATCATTGTGAGTGTAAAAATGACATATCCATTTAGAACTACTATATTATTTTTTTATTCTACTATTCCTCAACAATCATTTGCTTTAGATTTAATTTAGGCAGCCTTTACATGGACCCCTAAACGGGTTTCACCCTAAACGAGCTTGCAATCAAATACAAGACCATTTAGGGTGAAAATCATTAAGTGTTCCTTGTCAAAAAGATGGTTTCTTTTAAAATGTTAACTGGCCTTTAGCATTTATAGCCAAAATATGATCAAATTTTCAATTGGTGTTTTCTACAAAGCCTGAACCTAAAATATCTTCTCACAGTAATTGTTTACTCTTGACCATTGTAATAGCATTTTAAATATTCAATAAATTATTGCTAGTTGATGTGCTACAAAAATATGCATCGCTAGTTGATGTGCTACAAAAATATGCATCGCTAGTTGATGTGCCACAAAAATATGCATCGCTAGTTGATGTGCCACAAAAATATGCATTGCTAGTTGATGTGCCACAAAAATATGCATCGCTATTTGATGTGCCACAGAAATATGCATCTCTAGTTGATGTACCACAAAAATATGCATTGCTAGTTGATATGCCACAAAAAATATGCATGGCTAGTTGATGTGCCACAAAAAATATGCATCGCTGATTGATGTGCCACAAAAAATATGCATTGCTAGTTGACGTGTCACAAAAAATATGCATTGCTAGTTGACGTGTCACAAAAAATATGCATCGCTAGTTGATGTGCCACAAAAAATATGCATTGCTAGATACTTGATTCATTTGAATCTTGTAAAGTAAAGATAATGATGGAAATTATTTTGATTTAAAAATAAATGCTTCTTTAATTATTAGGTAAATGCTCAAAAAAGGTTAAAATTAAACGATATGTTAAAACATGAATGGATGACTGCTGGATATGATGAACCTGTACAGTGGAAATCTAAATTTCAGGTAAACTATCAATGCTTGAAATAAGAGCAATTAATCACACTGAAGGAATGATTTATCTCTCCTCCACAGTGATTACTTGTTATTTTGAGCACTGGGTATTGTGAAAGCTTAGTTATCTGGTATGATTCACAATGAGCATTGTGACAGGAAAGGACTGGACTGGTATTATAATATGATTATATCCTCTTTCCCTGTGGACAAAACCCTGTTGACTGCTGCAGATTTTAAACAAGTTTTTGCCACTGGGTTACATTACTAGTCACAGAATATTGTAGTGTTGTGAACAAAGTGAAACCTAGTACATTGATAGTGGTAGTAATAATGATTTATTAACATATTTATTGACAATATTTGTTACACTAGCACGCACAGTGCATATACTAACAGCAGATTTCACACAAAGAAAGTCATTTAATTCAGCACAGACCGCGCCATGGATCGCACACAGGAAGAAACAATGGCTATAGATTTCTCTCTGTGTATGCGCTCCTTGGCGCGATCAGCGCAGATACCCGCATAATTTCACAAGTGAAACATCTCTCTTAAATATTGTGTTATAGAAATGCCCAATAATTTTGCAATACATACAATACATACATAATCCAATCATTAGTAAGCCTGAAGCTCAAAATCCCTGCAGTGATTTATTTGCTCTTATTTTGACCATTACACATTATCCACTTAAAAAATGCACGAATTATCCACCTGTGGAATTCAATTCCTTTCTTTGCTGTAAAATAATGCACTGTTATCGTTGTGGGAAACATTTATGATACAATTAATTTATTCAATTTATTTATAGCGAAGTAACTTGAACCAAACTGCAGTAAGACTACTTTCAGAATATTTTCAATGGACAGTTTTAGAAACACAAAAGAGAATATTAGAGGTGAGTTATTCTGTCTTTCAAAATCTTTGCGAATAATGCTATAATGAAAATGTTTATTTATGTGCTACAATTTGCACTCAATGATTTAACCTTGTCAAAGTCTGGATGGGTAGCACAATAGTGAACCATATTTTTTAGATTTAGTATCAGCATTCATACTTAAGTCATAAACAATCAAACCTAGAATCTTTAAAAAGATTTGTGTGACAATTTAATTTTCTATGAGAGCTTGAACACATCCATATAAATATACCCAAAACAGTCAACTTAAAACATATTTTTTATCTGTTTATAAGCAAGCTGTAATTGGAATTTTGAACACTGTTAATATTCTAAACTATTAAGTGCTTAAATAATAAAGACTTAGTGACTATTTTAACATAGTGATCTCAAATTTTTCTTCAGGTTTTTGAGTGGACCCCTCATTTATATATTTATGTGAATTTTTACTTTTTAAATATAACAAGAAAGAAAGTAATGGCGTTTTTAAATAGAAAAAAGAGTGTTTTAAACAAAAGTTATTGAGCTTGTTTAATTTATTCCAATATTTACTCAACCTCTGACAATACAAGTCTTAAAATTACATGTACAGCTTTTTCCTATAATTTGATTTAATATATGCATATTCCCTATTTTTATTTAGTTAATACATAATAATATGATAATACTAAAATGATTTCTTTAAAACATTTAAAGCACATATACCTAGACTATAACATAGGCATTACTAGACTATAGTAGTTTTATTTAGTGTATACATAATGCTATGATGTATAATAAATGAGAATGCAATTTGTGCTTGGTTTAACTTTCACTCGGTTTGGTGGGCTGCTTTCAATACTTTCAATACTTTGATTTATGTTTCTACTGATTTTTAATTTCTACTGATTTTAGCTGAAGTACGACCAACTGACAGCGTTTTATTTCTTACTATGTAAGATGTCGGATCAAAAATTACGAAAATTTAAAAATGCTTGGTTACAGACAAGAAAGTAAGATATTACTCATTTATTTCTTTTAAGAATATACCAATGTTCGAAATAACAGCAAATAATCACTGTGGAGGAGTGATGTTTGAACATAGTTTCTAGGCTAGAAAGAAAATAACCAGAATGATATTTATAGAAACCTAAGGTCAGTACTAAAGTCAGAATAAATTATCAGTGTGAAGGAGTGAGCTTTAGGTTTTGCAAACTATCATTTCTTATTTCCTACAACGTAAACATAATTTAGTTCTTTACTGTGGATATAATTTTATGTTCAGTTTATGACGCTGTGATTGTCAGTGCTTAAAACAATCACTGTGGAGGAGGAAAGTGCTTATTTGTTGTTATTAACCACTGGATTATAATCTTCCCTTTCAAATGGATTGTCTCATATGATGTCTCATATGTGTTTTATTTCTGTTTTAGTTTGTTATCTCATTCTGGCCATCAGGTATCTCTTTTTTAACACTTTTCATTCCGTTTAGTTACCGATAATCTCAGGACATTCTAATGTTTCAAAATTAACTTTTTAATATTATGACATGCACTTACGTATTGTTACACAGCTATTTTCTTAGTTCTTACATATCACTCTCTCTTTTTGTTTGTCTAAATGCCTCTCAAAGGGTATCTTTGGATCAGAAATAATTTATGCTCAGAGCTCACTTTACCCAAGGGTGAGATGAAATATATTTCTGGATGTGTATTTATATTGAACATTATTGGTGCTTTACTTGTTGTTTTTAATTGAATCGAATTGGTTACATATCTTGTAAATTGTAAATTATATCAAAGATTAATTTTAATGTGATAAAATAACAACCAAATCAAAATATATTTTTTTGTTTACATGCCAATTTCACTACGCAGCAAGATTTTGCCCTTGTCCTTGTCCTAATACAAAATACCTTATACCTATATTTTTTTATATATATATATATTCACACCCTTTAATTTGTGCACCTTTTATTTTTGCGCACCAGCAAAAATGCTAATTTTGTGCATCTCCTAAAATGGGTTTTTGAAAACCTAGGCTAAATCGCAGCCTAAAATGGGTTTTTGAAAACCTAGGCTAAATTGCAGGTCTAAATTGAAAGGGATACGAAATACTGAAAACAAAACTAGACGTGTAAACATAGGAAAAGAAATAGAAGAATTAGAAGACCTTTAAAGATCCGATTATGTAGAAGAGGTTAAGCTATGTAAAAATGATATTCATAGTGTGAAAAAACAAGTAAGCAGTCATTATTAAATTAAATTTGTTATAAGCAGTCATTTTATAAGCAATCAGACAGCAAAAGAGGTTAAGCAACTTTTAAAACTCAACCGTAATAATAAGCAACTTCAAAAATGCGAATTTTTATTTTTACATTTGTATGTCAATTGGAAATACCTTGTTTTTTTCTTTTTCCATAACAGACATATGTATAATATATTTATACCTGTGTATAAAGTCCCAGAATCAGGCCTTTCCATTATCTTTCTTTCAAAAATAAATATATGTTGAAATATTTAGCAACTGTTAAGCATCTTTTAGTACTGAAATTGTACGGGACCAGACCTTAGTTGTTTATAAAATAGGGAATGTATGTGTTTCTTTTTGCTTCTCAAAAGAATATACCACTTCTGCCATAGTCACTCGGAATATTTAAAATATCTTTTTAATTTACACACTCTAATTTTTGCCCTCTTTACTGTGCAAAAAATATTATTTATTAGCACACCTTTAATTTTTGCGTGCCTTCTATGCACAAGAATTAAAGCTGCGGAAAAATAAAGGGAATTAAGCTAAGCTCCATAGCAAAATATTTTACCCTGTGGGTCGTGTGAATAATAACATGCACATGAAATAATTATGTTTTTCCCTGGGGTCATAAGAAGTTACCTAAACACTCTTATTTTTTATACTAACCTCACAATTTGTTAACTTTCCTTCTTGTTATTTAGTATGGTCACACTTCAACAAGAATTCCATATCATTTTCAACCCTCTCAAGATGGAAATGATAGTAGAGAACGTTCAAGTACATTAGACTCTCATACAAATCATGATACAGACAAAAACATTGATAAACCATATAGCACGCATAGAAGACGTTCAAGAACAATGGATGCCATAAAAAATGAACTTATGTCTATAAGTTTAGATCAAGAAAATATAAATGATTCTTGTGATGACAATGAATGTTCAGGGATAAATAACGATCCATTAATAGTTATAACTGAAGCAAAAACTAAACGTTCGCAAACATTATCGAGGAATTATGTGAATTCTAACATGTTAGATGTTAATTCAAGAGTAGTTCGTTTAAAAGGTGAGGTTCCCTAATTATAATCTACGATAAATATATTTAAGATTACTTTCCAGTGCCGAATATTATTCTCAACCCCAGAGCTTATTTAGATCACCCAACCCCCCCCTCCCAAAAATATTTTGAAAATAACTGTTTTGGGAAATGCCCGTTTAATAAAAATAAACTAGAATCCCACTAAAATGTTTTAAAAACCCTAAATCTTAATTTAAATTTCAAAAAAAAATTAAAATAAACAAAACAAAACTGCTAAAAGAACAATTAGGTAATTATAATAAAAACAATAAAAAATGATGTATAATATTAAAAAAGCTCTAAATGTGTAGATAGGTCTGTCACGCTCTGTTAAAAGGCTCTCTATCAATGTGAGCCTAAAGTCATTAGACTCACGTGCAAGAATGGAAAAGTTTCCAAAGCCTGTAGGAGACCAAGATGACAACGTCAAAAAATGATCATAGACGGTAGTGGTCTGGTCTGTTTTTTTTGCTGTTCCATTCTCTTGGGCTTTAAAATTCAAAAAAATACATTTTTGATCATATCTTGGTCAAAAATTCATCTTTGAGGTTAAAAATTTGTGAAAGAGTGCCATTTAATATAACACGTGAAAACAAAAGCAATAGAAATAAAAGAGTATCTTGTGTGCAATTGATCTTTACCCTTTTTTGAGATGTGAGCATTGTGCATATTAATCTCGTACTATCAAAATGTAAATATTGTACTAAAAAATCATATGTTTGACTTTCTGTTGGTCAAAAAATAGGTTTTGTAACAGAAATACAATGTTTTATTTGATTGATAATTGTATGTCGAGCGTTCAAACTAAAAGAATGTACAAATTTCATAAGTACTAACTACATAAATTAAATAATTGAAAAATTGAGAAAACAATATTGGGCTGAAAAATGCCTATACCAAACTAAACTGATGTAAGACAAATGGACTAGTGCTCAAAATAAGGCTAAATGACCACTGTGACGGAGTGTCTTTCCGAGCATAGTTTCTGACAAGAAAGCCTGAAGTAATGCTCAAAAATCCATCCTCCACAACGCCATTTCTAGCACTGAATAGACTGAAATACCAATGCCAAACTAGACTGATGCAGACAAATAGACCAGTGCTTGAAATAAGACTAAATGATCACTGTGGAGGAGTGTCTTTCCAAGCATAGCTTCTAACAAGAAAGCCTGCAGTTATGCTCAAAATCCATCCTCCGCAGCGCCATTCGATCCCATTTCAAGCAATGAATAGACTGAAAGAATGAAAGGCTAGACACTGATGATATGCAAGATATGACTGAAACAGGGAGTGTTACAAGAAAAAATAGCAAATACCAATATAAATAATCCAGATATATTAACTTACCAGCTTGCCCAAATTGGGAGTCTGGATGATAGCTGTGTAAGATATGTGACCGAATGAATATATACTGAATTTGATGATATATATTTATGTGAATAAAAACGTACTTGATCTTGAAAAATAGATTTTAATAGTTACACACTTGTTTGAATTTTTTGTGAGAATGATTGATAAAAAAAATGTAGAAAATATATAGCTAAGAAAAAACTCCCTTTCTATTGTATAAAGAATCCCTAAGAAATGTGAATACATGGATATATTATTTATATGTATGTCCCTAGTGGATACAGTATAATGGCAACCATATGTATTTTTAAGTAAAAGAAGAAATCAGATACACATATTTAACTGATATTTTACACGTTACAAGCAAAAATATGACCCTAATTTTTTGCGCCGTGGACCAAAATCAGGGTGTGGTTACTCACTTTCTGCTCAATTTTCCAAACCGCAACTAATTTATTGACGCTGGCCTAAGTCTTCAAGTTAAATAGGCTAACCGTTTGGAAATTATAAAGAGAAATCTCCTAGGTAGGGCATTTTTGCCCCCTCCCCGTGTGAAATAGAGTTAAGAGTATAAATATTATTGTATTATTTTTATGTAAAGATCTTTTTACACGTTAAATGCTTCTTTTTTCAAAAAAATTATTTATTAATACAGGGTGAAAATTGGTAAAATTAAAAACAATGAGTTCTAACGGCATACGTTTTCGTACTAATGATGACACCCACAACTTACTGTTTCTTTTAGCTTGTATATTTCCTCTTTAAATGAAAGATTAAAGCTGGATATATTAATTATTTAATTACGTTAGTGAAAGACTTGAATGATTATTTCTCAACAATTAATGAGGGGTTTGGAAAATACATAAGAGCAGGGGAGGCTGTAGATTTTACCCCAAAAATTATATAGCCAGGGAGGATATATATCTGAAATTTGTAATGTAAATAACAAACCTTCTATGTTTTTCCCAGATATTAGAGGTTGAAGGAAAGGTTGGGATCAAATAATTTAACTCTCTAATTCATCTATATTATTATCTTTTTTTAAAGATGGCGTCGAACATTCTGAAACTCTTCATGTACCAAAGAGGTAAGGAGAACTCTTTGACAATAATGCATCTTTTCTAACAAGGGCTGTGAATATTCTCGTACTCCATAGAATTACCAATAACAATTGTTATCACATTGAATGAAGCTATCTACGTTTTTCTTTTGTTTTTACTTAAGCCTGTTTTATACCTATAACGCGCAAGCAGACCCAAGCGCAAATTTAGACTTAGACCACCGTCACTGCATCATGGAGCAAGCACTTTGGGCATAAAAACAGACGTCTTGTTTCTGCTTTCACCAGTTGCTCAACAACTTCTGCATCTGCGACTACGTCATAAGTGTGAATATTTTCAACATTTTTCTAGCGTTGTTTTTTAATGCGCACTCTGAACAAGTTTTTACCCACTGGAAAACAGGCTTTATCGATTGGTTTATTCACAATAAAGGGTCCAATCACATGCAATTTCATCTTTCTTTAATACTAATAAATTATTTCGACCAGTGGATCCCTAGTAACTTCTTGTTTTATTCATTCGATTTAGGTTAGCTGCATCCTGTATTGCTTTAGATAAATCTGGACAACCTTCAGATGAGCAGAATAAAAGCAAATCATTGGATATTAATTCTTGTTTGAAAGAAGAAAAAAGACCTAGGACAAGATCTATGAGAGAAGTATTAAATTCGTACTTTTAATCAACATTAAACAGTGTGAAAACTTCCGAATAAAGTCACTTCGGACCGTGTTATATATGGCACCACAGACCGTATATGGAGATATATGAGACCATAAGTCTTTCACGCTATGAATAACTAGTCCATGGAGGGGAGATATCATGGATGTTGTAAGAGGAATGATAAGATGTGTCTCTCGTATCCCCCACTTCAGGTGGACATGGATTCCTAGTAATGTTCAATACAAAATGTGACACCTTGCTTTTTTCACCCACTATTTTTCTTGCGTTCCTCGTTCCCTCTAAAGATAACGAACACATAATTCTCAAATATATTGGTAAATTGTTATAGGAAAACCGAATATGTAAAACAAATTCATAAATAACAATTTTATGTGTGTACAGATCTTATTTTCTCATGGCTTTAGTTCAAATTGTTCTAATTTATTCTTCTTTAGTTTACTCAGAGGCTTTCTGGATTTTTTAAATTACAAGAACATGGGCCAAGGAGAGTTAAGGTATTGCTTTATAGTTCTTGTTCTTCAGATACCATATTTTTTGTTTTTTGTTTTTTAATCATTCCCCCCTCTCCAGGCCGAGGCCAATACTAGGAGAGGGGTACTTTTTTGTCCCCCTCCAGATCTTATTCATTCTCCTGACTAGGTTACAACCTTTCAAGCAGCTCTAAGGCCCTGGAACATGTCAAGCCATTATTACAGGGCTAACGAGATGGCGGTGGTGCTTCCAGTGACGTGGCTGAATTTGTGTCAAGGAATTTGACGGTGCCTAGTCGATTACAAGTCGACAACTCTACCAATGGGCCACTACTGCCTCTTTTATCTCATATAACCACTTTTTCAGAATATGTCAGAGTATCATATAATGTAAATTATGTTCTCATGCGATTCACGCAAAAGAGACTAACAAAGTTCGAAAATTAATCATCTGGATATTTTGTTGCTTTTTTACCCGAGAGAAAAAAACATTTCTAGTTAGTCCCGCATCGTAAATTCCGATTTCGCTGTGACTTATCATATCTACTGAAATTTTAGGCTATATATCACGTGGAAAACACATCAACATTGTCTGCTGATGATGTTCGAACTGAATTGGATCGAGTTTTGACGTCACTTGTTACCAGTCATACATTAACATCATATACTAATCCGGATAAGTAAGTAACTACTCAATCGGGTTTATTTTCTGTTATCGGAATCAAATATGTTTTGCTATCACCCAACTTGAAAGTATAAAAAGTATCGAACAATTTTTTTTATCTTCTTCAGATATCGAGAGTCGACAGTACAGTCAACATCCACTATCTCGAACTCAAAAAGTGACTAACTATTGGCGAAAATTAGCAAAAACAGCTTAAATGGGGGTTCACATGAAGGGGAGGGATATTAATAAGCATTTATGTCAATCTACAACGCTTTTATTGTACCAAATAGTCTGTATATTCCGTTTCCTTTTTTTAATAAACCACTTGTACACAGTTTTGTCGACAGCATGGAAGTCTCCTGCTCAGAACTTTTTTTCATAACTTTTTTTGAGCTAGCCCATCTTCTAGTTTTAGAAGTTTTACTTCAGCTATATATTAATACGACTGTTCAAATTTCAATCTGCCTATCCGTACTGCTCCTCCAAAATTGCTGGACCGTTGCCTTGAAATTTGGCACTGTTGTTCAAAATCTCTTATATCAACTAAGACAAAAATCGAAAATGTGCCCTGTTGGATTCGCCCTTTTTGGGGGCTATTTTGAGGGGTTATGGACCGTAAATCCTGCAATGATTCTTCTTTTTGGCCGAAACTTGGCTTTGTAATACGGAATCACCTGCAATAATAAATGGAGCAAACATGTTTGAAACAATCGGTCCCACCCGGTTGCCATGCCCGTTTTCAGGCCCTTTTATTACCAAATCACTATATATTTCGAACCGAAATTGTCTTATCTGCTGAAATATTTGAGAAACTTTAATTAATCTTGATACTTACTAGAAATAATTCAGGATACTTTTGATTGATCGTTCAAGAAAATGTCTATTTTACAGACCAGAATATGGCATTTTGAACCAAAAACAGATTTATTTTCACACCCTATTTACTCTTATCACGGATATTTATGTAATTGACCCACTGGTAAGAAAACATTTTCATTATACCTATAACATTTGATAAGCAATTGAATAAGTAGTTATGTGATTCATATGAGTGCCAGAATACTCTAATATACTAACTTTTTAGTCTTTTCAGCTGAAGTAGGGAAAATTGCTACACTTACGCGTGCAATGCTTTCTTATGGATACAGACTTTGTTTAGAGAGAGATTTTGTATAGTTATTTTAGACAACTTTATCTGGGGTATAGCCAAATATAAATTCTTCAAATGAACACATGGATCGATTTACTTTTTAGCAAATTATACCAATGATATTATTGACACATCTGCTCATATGTACATTTTATAAACGAGAATTGATTGACTGAAGCAGCAAATGCTAATTTAAAATTAAATGTCACTTGAATGTATAAAATTAAAACCTATAGCTAACAGTAGGTGAGTAGAGTGAAGCGTCCTATTTCATTTGGAGGGAAAACAAAAGTTAAAGGGACAAAGAACCCGAAATTTATAATGTAAAATAAAGTGATCCCCGCAATGTGCTGGCGGCTTAAAGCTAGTTGTTTTTAATCCACGTTGATTTAGTGTTTTTTGAAACGCCATATTTTGTCTCAACTGTATTAACAATTAAAAACGGTTGATTTGCGCTTGCATACAACAACATTGTTCACTTGAGAAAGAAGACATATCAAGAAACACTTTGTTTTTTTCCAAAACATTCGAAATATAATTCACATTCGAATAGTATTTGAATTTATTGATCCCTTATATGCTTAAAATAAGAAACCTCATACTTCCTCGTGTCATATGTTGCATGAATATTTAGGGGGGGGGGGGGGGGGGGGGGG
>JAULBZ010000678.1:0-27915 GCA_032360805.1 Neoturris breviconis
TCAAACTCTTCTTTCGTTAACTCAAATATGTTTGCATTTGTGATTGATGCACCACAAAAAGATAGAAATGTCAACCCAATCTAAAATAACGAGGCATGCAATTTAAATACGCCATGGCCGGCAATTCTGCTGGTCCATCAAGACCAAATCATGAAGGCTGACGCTCAACCAGCAAAAACCAGCAAAGAACGTTGTTCTAACATTATTTTGCTGACTTTAAACATGTTTTATTTTGGCTGGGCTTATACTTCTCAGAATACCTCCATATACAGACTATGTAATCAGGCCTCCGAATTCACAACGACATTTCCCTGTGGAGGAGAATCTTTGGAGACTAATGGCTGCAAATTAGCCTCCAAAGAAGCTCCTCCACAGGGGAATGCCGTCGTGAATTCAGACTGTGTATAATCATATTATTTTGCTGAAACAGCGAAAAAGAATAAATATCTCCATACCTCTTTATCTTCATCGTTAAAACTACCATTCTTTCCATTCATTGCAACAATAACAGCCACAGTCTAATGAGATTAAGTGAATAATTAGAATATATGTAATCTCCACGTAGTTAAGGATGGTTTAGTAATTGGTAAAGAGAGCATAAATAGCTAGAAATACTCCTACTAGTAACACAATTAACTAATATTATTAAGATTTCAGATATCTATGGTGATAAATAAGAAACTTTGAAGAAGAAAAAAAAATCTAAAATTGTACGATCAATTATGACGTCATATCACTTGTGGACAATAATTTGGCCAAAAATGTTGTAAAATGGCCGGGGCTCAGACCTGGAACTTCATTAACCATGATAATAACCTCTGAATGATAGTACTGCAAGTACGATATATGAAAAAAAGCTCGCCCTGGTCTTGTCTATATCCAGTATTGCAGAATCAGCTAAAATGATGTTCATGGAGAATAGAACGGACTGAATTTAGGTTGAGAAATATATATATAGGTGGAATTCTCAACAACAAAGATAATAAGTACCTTTCCATCGTTACCAGTAATAGAATGAACTAAAACATTTTTGACGGTATCATCATACCATTTGTCATACATTGCATCGTATTCATCACTCTAGGAGAAAAGCCAAAAACATATGTCATACATTGCATCATATTCATCACTCTAGTAGGAAAGCCAAAAACGTACAGATACAGAATAGCCCAGTCGATGAGTGACTTTCAGAATCGGTTCAGGCTATATCATTATTTTAATTTTAACCAAGTGGGCGCACGACATTGGAAAAAGGTCGAAATAATATCGAAACGACGTCGTGTGGAGGCAGAAAAGCTCTCCAATATTTTATTTTGATATCTTACAGGCATAAGTTATACAAATAAACAAAAGAATAAAAGTTTAAAAATATATCCATTATATTGACAATATTATTCGAATTTTTTGTTTGCAATACTTCAGCCCATCAGTGGTTACTATCCTTAAAACGTTTGGTGCAACAATTTCCAAATTTACTAAAATTCAAAAACATGCACCATTTAAATCTTTCGAAACATCTTGTATAATTTTTACAAAAAAGTTTTGTTCGTTTAAATCTTTCAACAATATTATTGACAATGTTATCGGAAATGTATGTTTTTCTATCTGGCAATATAAATTCTCACTCCGCCACAAAATACAAATTTCTATAGATATTATGTTTACTCTCTAGAATGTTTGGAAAAAAATCGTTATCAGAATTTTTTATTTGTAATGCTTCAGTCTATCAAACGTTTGGTGCAACAATTTCCAACCCAGTATTTTATTTAAATGTATAAGTATGCGCATGCGCATCAGAAATATTTTGAAGCATCGAAACAGATTAGCTACATACTGCACTAATATAGATATTAGGTACGTATTGCATTGCAGCACGTTTTACTTTTAGCAGCTAGCGCCTCGTTTTCATGTATTTATCAATAGGTCTATTGACCGAAAAAATTTATGTACGTTCTTATGAGATTGTGTAATACCATATATGGAGCTATTTGAACTTTTTTCATTAGCTTTTATGTCTTGATAACGAGAAAGTGTTACTATGTCATGTGAAATATTTTATCGCGCACTAAAGAAAAATAACGTATGGTCGGCAATTACCTTAATTAGATACTTTCTAAATATATATAGTATAGGAAGATTCTGATAACCCGGTGGGTACTCAACGTCTGATAAACGTCGAAAAGACGTCGCTTTGACGTCGCGTGCGGTCAGGGAAACCTATAAACACAAACATTTTAGTTTATTTAAAATCGAATTTTGCTACTATTAACAAAGATCATACCTTCTTTATATCATTCGAAATATAACTCTTTCCACTACTAGCAACATACCCAATGATCCCTTTACCAAATGGTATATTGTCCTTCGATGTGTTTCCTTGTGATAAACTTCCCCTACGAATACCATTTTCTATGGTAACCTGATGCAATTGCAAATTCAATACTTGTTCATCGTTTTGTTCATGTGCAATATATATGGATGCTTTTTCAATATTTAACATAAATCCAAAATTTACTAAAATTCGAAAACATGTACGATTTAAACTTAAATCTTTCGAAACATCTTTTATAATTTCTACTAAAAAGTTTTGTTCGCTTGAATCTTTCAATAACATTCGATTTTCAACGTTTATTTGTCGATTTGATGGCGAGTCGACGTAAATAGATGAGCGAATTAGATGAGATAAATTAGCTTTGTAGATCGGAGCAGATTGAGCTTTTCTTAAGTAAGGTTTATTTGAACTAGCATCTAAATTTAAATTTATAGCCTTCTCGATGAATTCCGCATCGTTATGCGAGTTATTATTATCGTCTATCGATATTGTTCGATATTTTGTTTTCGGCATCGAGTGAGCTTTCCGTAGTTCCCCACGAGTTTGTGGTAACAATTCGTTTATCGTACCTAAAGATTCTTCACCATTTCGTTTTCTTATTTCTTTTTTAATCGGATCAGACTTTCTTCTATTATTCAGTTCTATATAGGGTACAAAACCAGGTTCTGCTGCTATGGTTTCAACATGATTCGTTCCTTCAGGGTTAGGCAGTAATTCTTCATTAATGCTAACATTAAAAGGACTTTTTGACATTCGTTTTGAATTAGGTGTTCTATTTAAACGTAGATTTATTTTCTGATCGTACCATTTTTGAAACAATTCCATTGAAGCATTCTGCATAAAATAAAGATCTGAAAATTCTGTGTTCTTTTTTAAATAGTCGATAACGAATGATTTTGTAAATTCTTCATTGTGTTGTAAAAACTGTTCAACATCATATTTATTGACATGATTGCTGCTATTCATATTAGAGCGATGTGATGACACAAAATTTGTCATTTTGTTGTTTGTTGTTTTCTCGCATCTATCTATCTCTGTGTTTATTCATAAAATAATTCATGCAATCAAACTCCCTCTGATATATTGTACCTCAATTTTTGACCAATTAAATCATATTAAGCTTACTCTAGAAGAAAAAAATGTGTTATTTTTGATGATGTTTGATAAGAAAATCATGTATGATGATATTTTATTCTGAAATAAATTTTCATCGAGCATTTCATTTCGACTTGCCATCAAACAAATTTCTGTGTTTGAATCGTTTCTACAGGATTTATCAAACAAACCAGTATGCAATTATATTTTCGTACAGAGACTCGAAACATTCAAAAAGCAGTCAGCATCCGCTTGACTGCCGCTTATTTCGAACAAAACGCTATCTCAAACAAATTATCAGGTCCCCTACCCCCATTAAGTAAATACCTGTTCAAAGTCCGCAGTGAGTACGCTAGAACAACGTTTTCAACGCTTATGCTCTTGGATCAGATTTGGTTTTCCCACCTCCCTCTCATCATGCGAACCAAAGTTTAAGGCATTTTTGTCTAAGTTTATGGAAATGCATGAGACACCATTAAACACCATTAGAAATCATTTTGCAGAAAATAATATTTCTTGCATCTATACTTCTAACGACGATAACCGCTCTTGAATATATTCTTAAAGCTTTAAAAATTTAAAAGGGATTCTTGGCTGAAACATTAATTTTTGATATGTTGTATGGTTGCAGAGGATGGAAAAATTGCTTAACAAGTCTTTTGAAATTTTTTAAAAATCTTTTTTAATTCTCAGGAGATTTCAATTTTAAGAAATTGAAGTTTTCTTATAATACCACATATTATATAAGACGGTTTGAAAAAGCTGACACAATCATTCCTCCATCACCTCGGAAAACTTAGAAAGTAGAAACAAATTAGATATTATAACAAACAGTCCAGGCCCCACAAACTTAACATAATAATCGACTTGGTAACCATCTTGCAAATACTTCTTTATCGATGTGATGACATCACTGTTTTTTATTATTATGTTTATCTTCTTTTCTCAATTAAATTCCCACGTGGAAGAATTCTAATTCCTTTTTTGATACGATAATACAGATATTAAACTTATTATTTCACAAAACCTCACCACTTGAAACACTGTTTTGGTCACTGTTTTTATTTAATAAGAAACAATATTCAATAAAACCGACAGCCTGGTTAGTGAATATGATATTCCTATTAACTCAATAGGTTTACTGTATAGTGAGCGTTTTTAAGATATGCTGACTTGCATGAAAGCCTACCAAATACGGTCCCGTATTTCTCCGTATATGGACTAATGGCAATACACAGTCCGAATAAGGAGAAATAAGGTACCGTACTCAGCAGGCTTTCACGCTGTGCAAATCACGCGATTTGAGAATGCCTTGAAATATCTGTTTGACTTCACCTGTGGAAGGGTATTTTTTTTTACTCAAATACACTCCTTCGCAGGTGATATCTGGTAGTTATTTCAAGGCTTGTGGATGGCGGTTTAATTCTTATAATGGGATTAATTTTCGCGACAAGATATTTACTTTCGCGTATTTATTTTTTACAAACAGGAATTTTGTGAAGATAGACTTTGCAAAAAAGGTTCTTTAAAAACAAATCGCGAGCATAAATTTTCGCGAGTCCTTCTTCAAAAAATATTTCGCGAGGATTAACTTTCGCGAAAGGTTTTTTCTTTGTACAAATTTAGAATTCTATAATATGATTATTCTTTCTTTAATTGAATGTCTAGTCCACTAGTTCAATAGCATCACATATGTTTTCAAGTTTTATTTCGCGAAGATAAACTTTTCGCGGGTTAACGTTTTGAAGATTGGCGAGGATAAACTTTCGAGATTTGTTTTCTTCAAATATCGCGAAATTCGCAAATATTTCTCACATTAAATTAATCTTTTCATTTGTACTGATTAGCCTCGACTGAAAGTGTGTCATAACCACACCTAAATCCTTGACCGTAGTCAGAAGTCTCATCCCTGGGATGTACGACGAAAAGTCGCCGTGTACCTCGTGCATGAAATTTTATTTACGATTCGTTGAAGAATAATTCACATTATAATTTATCTGTCATTATAAATAGGAAACGTACATTTAATTCATAATATTCGTTGTCAGTTATTCAAGGGATAATTATAAATTATATCCGATGCGTTTAAAATTAATTACTCAATATAAATAGAGTAGTTCGATTTATCTACTGGATGATTTTTCGCCAATTTAGCAGTTACTTCAAGCCCTGAATATTTATTTCTGGTTGTATTATTTTTACCATCCAAGGGGGCAAAATTTTGACTCTATAAACGTCAATGGGAAAAAATGTCCCCCGGCTATCAATTTTGTTTCAGAATCTACAAATACAATTTTGAATCCAAGCTCGTCCTCAGCCCCTTCCGAGAAAAATAAAAAAAAGTCAAAAGGGACTGGGGACAAGCTTGATTCTGAATCCTGAATTCTGAATCTTAAATGTAGGTACCACAATTTTCAAATAATCGCAAATCTTCAAAAAAAATTGACGACGTCAACAAAAACGCCACATAAAACTAGAAAGTAGTGCCGGAGAATATTTGTGAGGACTTTTTTGCTTCTAGATTAGAATTTTTTGATAAAAATAGAGGGGTTTTCTTGCTTCCCTCGGCATATATAGGGATACCAGAAGGCCCAACAGGGTTAAAAGTTGTTCTAACGTGTTTACTGCGGACTTGAAACAAGTTATTTTTACCATAGAATTCTATAGATAGGTCAAGCCTGAATGTAACTGTCGGAATTGTGCCCAGTTTTTTAACATCCACAGTAAAGACGTTGAAGACGTTGTTCTAGCATCTTTACTGTGGCCTTTGAACAGGGGTTTGCCCACTGGTGGTTCTAAATTTCATAACGTGATTGGATTAGTTTATAATCAGACAACAGTCCAAATATTCTGTTGCAATATTGCGCAGTTGAAAATGCAACGATCTTTCCAAACAGTTTCTAGACAGATTTTCTATTGCAGTTTTCATGGATCAGTTTCTTATTTTCTTTCCCCATGTAAATTCAGATAGGAAATCGAAAAAAAGTAATTATCCCAGTGGCAAAAAAACTTGCTCAAAGTCAGTCGAACGTCGAACGATGTTGATCTAGCGTCTTTACTGCGGACTTTGAACAAGTTTAGGTTCACTGGGATATCATAAATAAGGTGGTCGTTTTAATTCCATTAGAACGTACACAAATGTTAACAACTGGGGCAAATTATTATAAAAATAATTATATTTAATGATGTAATTATGACGCCATGTATTGATGACGTCATTTTGTGGCGCCATCTTTATTTTCAAAATTTTATCAGATCATTCTCTTGGAGGCTAGAATCCGGAAATAAAAGGAAAAAATATTTTCTACAATAGCAGTAATGGGATTTTATATGGAAAGTTATGAACCATCTCAAAATTTCGCTCTAAAACCAACATTTTTGTTAGGGTTAAATCAACTAAAATTGACAAAATTCAACAAAAATAAATATGTGCAGAAGTGTGTTGGGTCAATGCGATTGCAATGGATCGGTACGAAGAAACCAATCCATTGCAAGATCATTGACTCAGTACTCTCCTTAGTAGATTTTATTTTTAAGATGGTCCCTTATGGAGAGAAGGCGAGTTATCAAGTACTACTCTAAAAATCCCACTAACAATAGGGTTGATAGATTTAATATGACTAATTTCAACAATAAACTCAACAAAAATAAATCTTGTATAAAAGATAGTTATGACAACAATGAATTATAATTTCTTTAGACGAAGTCTTTTGAAAACAAACCATTGCAAGATTAACGAACCTATTATACTCATCTCTGTAAAATGTTATTTTTGAGTCTTCCCAACCAGCAAAAACCTGTTCAAAGTCAGCAAAATAACGTTAGAACAACATTTAACGTTTTGGATGAAAGTCAACAAAAATGCAACAATTCACAATAACCCAATGAGTACACGACATCAGACCAATGTCAAAACAACCTCAAAATAACGTCACTCGTCGTTTTATCGTTGCTTCGACGTTGTGTGTCAACAAGGAATGTCTTTAACGTCAAAACGACTTCTTTTTTGACATTCATATGACTTCGTGTACCGGCAGGAAAAGTGTTCAGTCTAAGTCCTATTTCGTATCTTAGTGAACAATTTCATAACAAATAAACTTGGAACATTAGCTATGAATCAAAAGGAACAAGAAAGAATCGCGCTTAACCGAACTTGACTTCAAGCACCCACAGGCACACGACATCGAAGAAATGTATACAAACAGTTTGTAAATGTTAATTTGTCTCGCGTCTACAACAAAGCTAACATGTACTTATTTTAGCAACTAGTAGTCATGGATTGAGGCAACTTTATGTAAGTAGTGTCCATACACATAAAAACATTAGCGGCCATCTCAAACTTTCGTCCTAAAGCAAACTTTTTGGTAGAGTTAAAGCAACTAAAATTGACTGTCAACGAACTTGTAATGGATTGGTTTCTTCGGGACGAAGAAACCAGTCCATTGTAAGATCGTTGACTCAGTACTCTCCTCTGTAGATTTTAGTTTTGAGACCATAGTCAGTGATATTGTTATTAATTGGTTTACCTGAGGATAGATACATGATTTGAGGACTAATAAATTTCGTGTATTTCAACCCAGAATTGATACCTTGGTTTTTAAAGATAGATCATAAAATAAAAAAATAAAAAATTGCCAACAGTGATCGAAATAACAACAAATAATCACTGTGTAGGAGCAATTATTGCTTATAGTTTCCCAAATCTCTCCTCCACAGTAATAATTTACTCTTATTCCGCCAGTGGATAACAAGATTTCAATTATTTTTTGGTTTACGTCTTTTTACAAAAGTTTCCAACAAAATATATCCCATTTTATTACTACCAAGTATGCGAAAACCTGTTCAAAGTCCGCATAGAATGTTGTTCTAGCGTCTTTACTGCGGACTTATATGATGTTCCACATACAATGTTACCTATTACAAAACAATTCCTTATAAAAAAAGAAATTACTAATTCATTTAAAACATTCTCTTTCTTCTACCACCAACAAAACAATAAACATATGCTACCTGTTCCCACGCATAAATATATATTACGTACGAACAACAGCAGTCGAAATAAGAGTAAATAATCACTGTGGAGAAGGAGTTTTCAAGCATAGTTTTAGGCTATGGAGCTTGAAATTATAATCAAAAATCACTCCTCCACAGTGGTTATTTGTTCTTATTTCGACCATTGGAACAATATCTTCAACACAGGCAGACAGTAATATCGTAAGTAGTTAAACGAAATCCTAAAAATCTTTTGATCTTTTTAAAATTTTAATACACTTACTATATGTAATATTAAATTCATCAACAAGTTTGCAATGCTTATTTTTATAGAACAAGCGCCAAGTAATTTGTACATACAAGCAATTTGTTATAACATTCAAGAGATAAGACTCTACTTAATTTTCTCTTCAATCTAACATTCTCTGATAAAGATAATGCTGTCAACCATTTATTTATTCTAATCTTTAGTTTAAAAAACTATATTTTTGCCTTTTGTCCTGTATTATCATCCGATAAAACCTTATTATAATGAGTTTAGAAAGTAAAATGTATTCATTTTTTTTGTGACCTCAAAAGTAGATTGACTCGAAAACTTCTTACGTATATGAAAAACAAGTGGAATTTTTGTTTAAAAACCTCAATTAGAGTAGTGAACACACTATGATTAAACAATCGTAAAACATAATTATGCTGTTTCTTAAGTTGTTTGACCATGGTATGGATCACACGTAATATTTCATCTTCTAATATTTCATATTCTAGGTACAGAATACATAATATAGTCCCAGCCGATAAAAACATGTTCAAAGTCAGCAAAATAACGTTAGTACGACGTCCACAGAACATTGTTCTAACATTATTTTTCTGACTTTGAACATGTTTTTACCGGCTGGGGTTGAGACTTCGCTTACACGATAACACATTCAGTTCCAAGATGAGGAAAATTATGTCGTAAAAATAACTCCTGATAATTTTTATATTCATTTCGTTTTTTTTTATATATATATATATAGATTCCTTTTTTCTATGCTATGCAAACGAAAGAATCTCCTCTTATTAATATCGTGAATGAATGTTTTGAATAAACTTTCAACAGCAGATTTAAATAACATATTTGTAAAAATGTCGGTTTAAATCTATCATAGAGGTTCGAAAAACTTAAAAACATCTATGGGATCATCCCATAGTTATGTGTCAAAATTTGCTAGACTTAAAAGATTTTCGAAGCTAGATTTGTCAATTTGAGTAAAAAACAAATACGAAGGAGTGTATTATATCAACGAGCTTATAACAGATTTGTTTTTTGGTACAAAGAAACCAATCAAATTTTAAGATCACTATCTCAGTACTCTTCACTGCAGAGATAATTATAAGATAATCCCTTATGTCATCTTTTTTCAAACAAATGTAAATGATAAAATAACCTTGTTGCAACATAACCTTATAGCACCCAGCAGGAAAATACTTGTTTAAAGTTCGCAATAAAGACGCTATTAGTACCATGTCTTCAACAATGTTCTAGTGTCTTTACTGCGGACTTTGAACAGGTTTTTGCCCCCTAGGCACACCATGGTCTAATTACAATACCTATAGACCTGCAGGCACATACTGTCAATCAACCTTGCCTACTGAGTAAACTATGTGGCGGTCTGAGAATAGTTTCGGTGTCATTCAATACAGGAAATATTCGTTTCCTCCTCGTTTATAGCTTATTGCCAATATTTGATTAGTCATTTCTGTTTAATGTATTAAATCCATTTTGCTGCAATTTTGTATAAATTTTGTATTTTTAAAACAATTTTGTATTTTTTCTAAACAAAAGAGGACAAAAAACAAAGAAACAGTATGAACAAAATATTGGGATCGATAGACCTATTCACAAATACATGAAAATGAGGCGTTGACTACTCAAAACTTAATGTGACGCAATACTGCAGTGCACAAAAAAAAGAAGTTATTGCATTACATTAAGTTCTATTTGAGCAGCCACCGCCTCGTTTTTAGGTATTTGTGAATAGGCCTATTGAGCCATGCAAAGAATTATGGAAATCAATTAGGTACTAACAAAAAAAAATTCAAAACATGAGATCTTAGCATAAACCTTTAATTCGATTTAAAACCACAATTTGTGATGAATATAATCCTACAACGGACAGTAACCAGAAAATTAATATCTTAAAGATGCATTCTCTCTGTGATTTAAATGTCACCTATTTTATAGAAAGAGAAATTAATTGCACATGGTAAATCTCTCAAACAAAACTCCATTATTATTTACTGTATACCCAGTTCCAAATTCTGCAGTAAAGACGTCAAATGACGTTATTCTAGCGTTTTTACTGTAGACTTTGAACAAGTTTTTGCCTACTGGGGGATGACCGTACAATTATAGTTTAATGAACTTCATTCAAAAATCTTTGAAGCAACTTCTTCAAACGGTTTCAAATTTACAGCTAGGCGTACTTTAGTCACCTTGTAAAATAAACAAACAGTAAGTAAAATTAGGATAAATTATATAAATTATATAAATTTCGTAAACAAGTAAACAAACAAATCAGCATAACTGGTTTTTATTATCACAGTAAGAATATCGTCATCATACAATAATTAATCAACGCAAAATACGCACCTTGATTAATCAAAACAACATAACAAACTTGGTGGGGAATCATTTGACGTTGTTTCACCCTTGATCCGATGACGTATGCCTAGTTGAGTATTCTTAACATCGGATTAAAGACTCTAGTTGGGTCTTTTTAACATCGGATTAAAGACTCTGGTTGAGTATTCTTAACATCGGATTAAGACTCTAGTTGGGGTCTTTTTAACATCGGATTAAAGACTCTGGTTGAGTATTCTTAACATCGGATTAAAGTCTTTGGTTGAGTATTCTTAACAATTGGATTAAAGACTCTGGTTGAGTCTTTTTGACATGGATTACGTATCGCACACTGGCTCGTTGTATTAACCCTGCCGACACGCTACATCAGATTAACGTTATAACTACGTTAAAACGACGTCGCGACGTCATTTTGACGTTGTTTCAACGTTTCATGTCGTGTACCCACTGGGTTAATGCTGCAATTACCGTTAATTACTTGGTCACACATACCTTGTTTTAATAGTGTCATCATGTAAACAATATTCTTCGGTTGTATGAGCTCAAGGGACTGTCTATGTTTGTTTAACTTTTTTCTCATCAACATTGTCTCCCACAATACGTTGCGTTTGTGGAAAACGCTAGTGTAATAATTTCGATTTAAACGAGCAAACACATGCAATGGCCGCGTACTCTGCAGTATCAAATAAGCGGGTCAGAAACTAGAACTCCTACCTTCTTTTCATAATGAAATCTTGCAAAATTAGTTTCGTATTTTTGCTTTTACGTATCTACTCAGGTTAAGGATTTTGTCTGAACCATTCATGTTTAGCTCAAGACAATGAAATAAGCGTTCATACAAAAAAGAGCGCTAATATACGCTAAAAAGCGATAAGAATCCTTCTCACCTGTAAACAATACCTGTTTCTCGTCACTTTAGCGCTCTTTATCGCTTTTTAACGCCAAGTGAGAACCGAGCTTGTGGAGGGATTATACGCAGATAAATACATTGTATGCCTTGTACTTTGCACAGGAACAAGTTTTTTATTCATTTTAAAATCGACAATCAACAGAATTTTCTTTTGTTGTCAAAGTTGTCATCAGAATTAAAAGATTTCTATTCAAACGCTAGATAAAATAACGGCTGGTTTCTCGCTCAACAAACGCCTAGATTTGAGACATCTTGCCAGTGCGCAACAATCTATTCAAAGTCAGCAGTAAAGACGCTAGAACAACATTTAAAACGTTGTTCTAGCGCATTTACTGCGGACTGTGAGCAAGTTTATGTCCACTGGCTTGATGATAACATAATAATAAATGGACACATTAGTTTCGACATACCTCATGAATAAAGAATGAGATAGTGTTATGTTCATAAAGGGATGAGCAATAGCATTATGTCATAATTTGATGACCCTGTGCATGAGCATCATGGCTAAACATATATCATTTATTCTCACTGATTTTAGACGCCAACTAAAAAGTGTATTACTTCTTTGTGTATTTTAGCCCTGGGAACGAGGTTGGTGAGCAATCCCATTTTCTTGCCTTTTATCGGTTCCTTCGTAATGAATGGGCCATTTGATTTTAACCCACGCCGTCGGATCAACTTTGAAACAGCGTCAAAACAACGTTTTTTTGACGTTGATCCGACGTTTAAAATCCGCAATAAAGATGCTAGAACAACGTCCTTCGACTTTACTGCTGACTTTGAACAAGTTTTGCTCACTGGGTATGATCTAAAGATTAGTCGCTCTTCATGTTGATTAGAAGTGATGATCGAGTGTTCACTGGGTTGTCTCGCTCATATTTAGCACCGTCTATGAGAGGGGGTACACTTCGTCGGACCAACGTTGTGTGTCTCCTGTGTTTGCTCCTACAACCGATCGCATAAATTATATGACATTTTACGAATTTCGACAAGCAATACAAGCCACAGGTAAAACGCAAATACGGAAAATGACCACTAGACGTCCCTTGAGGTTTACCTCAGAGGTTTATCCAAGTAGATTTGCAAACTCTGAATTTTTGCTCGAATTTTGCCTTGTCTCAAATATTTATGTGATTGCTTGTAGAAGCTACTGAATATTTCGAAGAATCTCAAGGCAAGGTTTAACTAATGCATATTTTTATTACTTGCTATTTTTATAGTCAAATCTATATAACATGTTATTCTCTTGTTTTCACCATTAAACGTCAAAAACTTGTTCAAAATCATCAGTAAGACACTAGAATAAAATGGAAAACGTTGTTCTAGCGCCTTTAATGCGGACTTTGAAATAGGTTGGCCCGTTAACCGTTGATTAGACGTCACGTGCGCGTTGTGTTAGTCGATAGGCACATGGCGTCAGATCAACGTTAAAACAACGTTGATCAGATGCCCGCTTCCTACTTCCAAAATATTTTTATACAAATTTAAAAAACTACCCTCACTAGGTAATAGAAACCAGATGCACACAAAAACAAATAGGATTAATTAATCAGATATTTGTTAATTAGGTAAGCACGTGTAACCATAGCAACGATGGTTAGTAAATTAAGAAAATGTATGCAGGATCGTCAGTTATTCGAGTATCCAAAGAAACGGAAATAGCTAATAGACACAAGCTTATTACGAGTTAATCACTGTCCTTAGCTCAAATATTTCTCATATCACGTGGTTACGTACAAACAACCTCATGGTGGGTCTCAAAAATAAAATAACAGAACAGCATACTGAGTCAACGAGCTAGCTTGCTATACACATATACATGAAAACAAGCGTTGGCTGCTCAAAGTAGAAACTTGTTGCAATGCAATAGCTTACTTTTTATGCAGGGAATGTACTGTCTATGGATTGGGTTCTTCCTACCGAAGAAAGTAATTCTGTGCTTGTTAGTTAATCACCCTTCTGTGTAGTTTTATTTTGAACCTACAAAACAACAGTGTTGCTTTTGGAAAAAAAATTGATGCAGTCTTCTCTGCCGACACACGACGTTGTAGCAACGTACGACGTCGTGTACGCACTGGCGAATGGTCCTGTACACCCAGTAGACAAAAACCTTTTTCAAAATCCGCAGTAACAGGGCTGACCACACCGGGAGGGGGTACGCACTTTTTTGTTGAGTAAAATGTTTGAATAAAATGATTTGTCTTATTTCTGAATTATTTTGCAGTGCATTTAGAATGACTATTGATATATATAGCATCTTTAGCCAATACAGAGAAAGTACCAAATTTTGATTTTTTTTTACAGTGGGTTCTCCCTTATTCACTATATTATGTCCCACCCACTTTCAAAATGAGTAAAAAGGCAATCCTTCGAGTAAAGTAAAGATTCAACCCATCAAACGACATTATTCGAGCGTCTTTACTGCAGGCTTCACACAAGTTGTTACCTACTAGATAAAAATTAAGTGATTTACTCCAAAACATCTTTAAGTAGAGGCGAAGAGTTTCCCTTGATTTCAGACGAAACAAGATAGCCATTGTCGTTGTTATGTTTATCGACGGACTATGCTGTAGACCGAGTACACCACATGTTTAAGAAAACAAATGATTTCTTTCGTATTCTTTTAACCATTTAAATCGATCTCTTCTTAAACAAAGGTTTCCAGTTTAACTTATGGGATTATTTTGGAACATATGGATGCTCTTATGGATAGTGATTTCGGTAAATAAAAATGCATGTATAAGTCCCTTCGCGTACAGCGCATAGTCACGTTATTCTATTTCTTACATTGTTCTAAAGCTCAAAAACCCAGCGCTTGTACGCGTAGAAGTAAGGCATCCTTCTAAGCATCGACCTTTTAACCAACCCCGTTCCCAGGGCTTCTTGCCTTTTTGAAGTCCTGTGAACGAGGTTGCCTTTTAGCCTGAGCCCCAGACCTTAAAATCGTTTATCAGTTATAAGAACTTGGGTTCAGAGGCTACGATTAAGAGTTTAAGCCAACGAACTAACTATTCTATTCTATACAGGGTGACGCTATCTATGACGTCACCTATGACACTTACTTATATTGTAATAGAATAAAATATACCAAAAGTTCATTCAGAGTGGGCGGTTTAGTCGTTCTACGATCCTCGCGTGGAATGTTGTCACCTTTAAATCATCATCCAATTCCCTTTGTTTCAAATACTACATAACATGTTACGAACCGACACCAATTAATCATAGGCAGAAAATCCATGCGAAAGCCAAAAGAAGACAGAACATTGGTAAAAACTGACGTCACATGTGATGATGTGAACTTCTACCAATGGGATGTCTTCTTTTGGCTTTCACACAAATATTATAATGAAGAAGAAACAAACATAAACATAAACTGTCGTTTTAATTTCCATTCTAATAAATTCTGGATATTTGTTGAGCAAATAAATTAATCCCTAACAGACGCACGACGTCGGATGATATCAAGATATCCAACTTCATGTGCCTACGAGGATCCCAATCATGTAACAAATAATTAACAGTTTTAAATATAACAACGTTATAGATAGAGCAGTTTGTAATCACAAAAATATATACGGCATAATAACATTGTAATTAGAAAAATGATGTAATTGTATCTATGATATGAATACCCAGTGTGAAAAGACTTGTTCAAAGTCTGCAGTAAAGACACTAGAACAACGACGTTAGCCGTTTTTCTGGTGTCTTTACTGCGGACTTTGAACAAGTTTTTGCCTACTGGGAGTATGTAAATCCTAACTAAAAATATGTCAATGAGTTCTGATCTGAATGGTTCTTTGTTAATACTATTTCAGTGCGGTCGATAGAGTAAGTAATCACTGTGGAGGAGTGATTTTTTTAACATAACTTCCAGCTTTGCAGCTTGTAGTTATACTCAAAAATCACTCCTCCACATCGACTATTTCCTCTTATTTCAATCAAATTTCTTTTGACATCTAATAATTCGTTCCTCAAATATTATTAACAGCTGTTTCATTCTTTTATGATGGTCCCCCTTGTTTACTATATTTCAACAATAATTCCTTTGTCTTTTTCGAATTATTTAGGGAGTAATATTAACAAAATTATTAAAAATGTTAAAAATATTTTGATAATGTCACCCCCTTTCAATACTAATATTATAGGGGTATCTTACGATAACATTTTGAATATCGGGAGGTCATAATGATCACGAAGTTTTAATACAATTTTTGTTTTCATTTGATCATGATTTGATCCAATAATTCGTTCTTGAAATTCTGAAACTGTGTTTCAAATGACAAACACAAAAGATTGTTTGAATGTGTTTCTCTATGTAACACATAAAATATCAATTATATTTAAATGAACTATATTGACTACAGTTAAAAGTCATAGCTGGGGACTATGGAAATAAATATACTTGAATAACTGTGTTAACTATAATACGTAAAATTAAATAGTAACTAAATGACGTATTTGAGTGTAAATTGATTGGTTTTTAGTCTTAAAGACGTCAATCAATCAAATCATCACGTGAAATCCAGAAGCTCTGTGCATTTATAGCTTCTTGGAGACACTGAGATAATTCCCACAGGAATAAAAATTCCAATCATACCCAGCCGGCAAAAACCTGTTCAAAGTCAGCAAAATAACGTTGATCGTTGTTCTAAAGTTATTTTAACGACTTTGAATAAGTTTGTGCCGGCTGGGTAATTTATAAATAAAACATCTAGTTATAATGTCTTTCTAAGTAGAGTCCTATTGCCAATGGACACACGACATCGGAAGAACTTCGACGTTGTTCCGACGCCGTGTGCCGGCTGAGTTACGAGTTCTATCAGTATAAGTAAAAGAGAATATTTTGAATAGTTAATGTGGATTTTTTGTTGTATCTGTGTCTCGTAGGTCGACTCTTCTGTGTTTTTATTACTGACAATGCAGTAAGTTCTGTCTAAATTCGAGTTGGATAATATTGTACGTGCATACAAATATTTTTTTGACGCGTTGCATGTTGTGTTACGCGTTGCATGTTGTATCCCAACAGTGTAACATTAATGGGTATAATAAATATATGGCCTTTTATGTTGATAACAAATCCAACCGATCCCTGTTGGCAAAAACTTGTTCAAAGTCAGCAGTAAAGACGCTAGGACAACGTTAGCGTCTTTACTGCAGATTTTGAACAGGTTTTTGCCAACTGAGTTAGAATATATCCATGTGCTACGTAGGAGTTCCATAATTACTATATCGCTCTGAAATATAGGCAAATATTTTTATAAAGTGATAAACATCATCCCAGTTAATTGTGGAACTCAGACCCTCCCCTCGATGGGACACAAAACATCATCCCAGTCAAATGTGGAAATCAGACCCTCCCCTCGATGGGACACAAAACAAAAGCTCTATTAACTCAATTAGTGTTTAGCAAGATTACGTTGTCAAAATATATCAAAATTACTTTTAATAAATTTGTTATTTTACCCCCTAAATAATATTGAAAGTACAAAAGAATAACTATTAAAATATTGTAAAAACGGGTGACTATCATAAACGAATAAAACAGCTGTTAATGTTATCTCTATCATAGGCTAACTATTCCAATGAGCAAAAATTTGTTCTAAGCCAGAAGCAAAGACGTTTGTCTAACGTCTTTACTGCTGACTTAGAACAAAAGTTTTTCTCTACTGGAATAAATCACTATTGATTTGATGACCGGAGGGAGTGTGGGCGCAAAATTGAATGTGGAAAATCCTAAGGATGTCAACCAACTTAGAATTAGGTTCTGGTGAGAGGTACCCAGTGGGAAACGTGTCTTCACTGCGGACTCTGAACAAGTTTTTCCACCGAGGAGCTGGCATGCTCAAGGTTGTTCCAAGAGTCATTGCTTCAGCTCTTTTGAATAATTTAAGTCATTTTAGATAAAACATGTCTCAAATTTGCCAATGGCGAGAATAAAGAATTTATATTCATTTTATATCTGTTGGCTACCCAGTGAGCACGCAACGTCGGATGAATTTCAGAGAGTCATACCCTTGTGATGTCATTGACGTTGATTCAACATTGACGCGACATGCTGTGTTGGCAGCAATGAACGATAATATAGCCTAGTTCTAAGCGTGCTCGACGTTTCTAAGGAGAATTTTATACAGATTTTTAGTCAGCGGTTATATACGCAAAAGCAAAGTCATATTTGTTCTTCAATAACGAAAGAATGTGTATCACCCTTGCGTATGATCAGATCTAATTAGACAAACAGTACGAGTGACTACGAGTCAAACTACGACTGACTACGAGAGACTACGAGTCAGATTGCGTGTTAGAAAGTCTACTTCCCGTCGGATTTTGACCTTGAAACTTGGCATGCACGCACAAGATCTTATCAGGATTGGAATGCTATGGTCCAAATTTAGTACTGCTTACGTCATGATAACGTCACGGGAGTATTTTAGAAAATCTACTTTCCATTGGAGTTTGATTATGAAACTTGACAGATGGGTACAAAATCTTGTCAAGATTTAAATTGAAGGGTCAAAATTTGGTACTGATGACGCCATGATGACGTTGCAACCTTATATAGAATTACTACTTACACTATTAAAGTTTCGCTTTAAAACTTGGCAGATAGGTACAACACCATTCCAAGATTGGAATACAATGCTGAATCTCGCATCCAAGCAGAATATGTTCAAAAATTAACGATCTAAATAAAAAACTTCCTTTATCTTGTTTATTTCAAGAAAGTTTTTTATTTTTATCGTTTATCGTTTATTTTTTATGAAACTTGGCAGATGGGTACAAAATCTTGCCAAGATTTAAATTGCAGGGTCCAAATTTGGTACTGACGACGTTACAACCTTATATAGAATTACTACTTACTGTTGGAGTTTCACTTTAAAACTTGAAAGTGAATTAAATAGCCCATCGAAAAACCAGAAGGGAAAAAGGAGGAGGGGAAGGAAGGTTTCCTCAAGTTTTTAGCGCATGCACAAAAAAATGCGTGGGATGTTTCTGGCACTCGTTTAAAACATTGTGTCGGTCTTAATGTTTCACAAAGAATTCTCGATCTATAAAAAAATTAAAAAAGTTATTTTTATACTCATGCACAAACTCCAAAAATATCTAAAATGCTTTTAGGTTGTTTCACAAAGGATCATGGATATTTTCGTGTGAAAAAAATCAAGTTATTTTCATATGCATGTGCGACATACAGAATATGTCTAAATTATACTTTTAGGTTAGAATTTTGAATCGGTCTCAATGTTTCTCAAAGAAACATCTAGTTTGAAAAAAAATTCATAGCCATGCGCATACCACAAATATGATTAAATCGTGTTGTATGGTTAGAATTAGGATGTTTACGTATTATTTTAACGCGACCTCCAATTGTGAGTTTAGCAAACATACACTATTACCCTGTTTTTTTCTGGATACAGGTCCATGCGCCTAAATCTGAGACCATTTTCTTGGTTCTAAGAATAAAGAATAAAAACTTCTTAATAATATGCAACACTAACTTGAATTACAAGGATTTATTCTTAAGTATTCGGTTATTAAGCAGTGTCCTTTGCTATTGTTGAATGGGGACATTTTACATGATACCTGAGAGGCACCTTAAGTTTATTATTTCTACGACTTTGTCTCTTTCCTGTTACTGTAACCGACGTATTTTCACCACTGGCAATAATATAAGTTAAATATATCACGTGTGATAGCTATCAAATTTTAGGATATCTTAAACAAATAAAACTCGAGCTATCTGAGCGATCACATTCTACTTACTCGTTTGTTTTTCTTTCATAAACTGAACTGCGCTATAGGGCTTTCAAACATTCTACACACGTGGCATGTAATTGTATTTCGGTTGTGTTTCTTTTTGGTTACTATGGCTTCATCTATTTTCATTATTTAACTATATTCGAGAATACATATACTGGAAACAATATCCACTGTAATGAGCACGCATATACAAGTAAACCAATTTTGATAGAGCAAGCACTTAATATCCCGACGATATTCACTGTATTCATGTTTGAAGTCCTGTGAGAATGACTTGAATTATTGTAAGCTAAACACACGATTTAAAATATTCAGATTTCGCGCATGCGTATGAAAATAATTTGACTTTTTTCAAACGAGAATATCCATATTTCCTTGGGAAACATTGATACCAACTGAAAATTCTAACCTAAAATATTCTATGTATTTTTTTGCGTGTGCCCTAAAAACTTGCCCTCTTCTTTTCCCCTCCCCATTCGCCTCCTCTCTCTTCTCTCTCGGTTTTGTGGTATGCCGAATTAAATTACTTACAACCTTTTTTTTCATGAAAAACGTACTACCTGTTCTCAGGACCATTTGCGTTATTGTTATAAATAGTAGTTTTATTGTTATTTATGAAAAATAAACATATTGAATTTTAAAGTAGATAACACTCGCAACTACCATCGTGCATGTTATGGATAAGGTGTGTCGTAGTCTCTCGTAGTCACTCGTCTGTCTTCTTGAGTAACTCCATAGAGATTGTCTTTGTTTTCTGTTAAAATCTATATAGGTAACAAATGCTATATATAGTGTCTATGACTTAAGTTAGCATATCTGAATGTATACTTTGTGTACAGGTTCCAAAAATTATTTCAAAAGAAAAACGGCTTATCTTTCTTAACTATTTTAGAGCGAGAGATATCATGTGAATAAACTCAGTCGGTACATATTTTGTAAGTTTAAAAGTTTTGTAAAGTAATCTGGTCAGCATATCATTACCTACACGTAAACACACCACTCTCTAGTTTTTATCCAATTGAATGACTTCATTTCAAAATTAGATACGGAAATTCAAATTATCAGAAAGAGCGTTAAATTCTTTTCAAAATAGTGCCCCGGCAACAGATGTACAGAATACGAGCAAGTTAACCCTATTTACCCCCGGGGGGGGGGGGGTACTTTGTACCACAAACCCCGAAATTTCCGTATATCTTCTGATCCACTTATCGTTTTAAACCCAAATTTGGTAACTTTCACCTTATCGTATTTAAAAAATTTTCCAAGAAGTTTTCTCCAAACGGACCCAGGACCACTTTTGGCCTTCGGGACCGAAAATTTTCAAAAAAAAATTGATTAAATTCGGTATTATTTTGGTCTACGAGGCCTTACAAAGGCTGTTTATTGTGTAAAAGTTAATAAAAACATTCATAATTAGCAAATATAACGATATAATTAATTGTTCTAGCTAAATTTCTATTTTCGCCTTTTTAGTCAGATTTTCACAGGTACTGCGGATGGATACTCATATTCTGCATGAAATGATGACGTATGCAAATTTTTATTACATTTTCGGATAGTAGAGCGCCTGGGGTGTATTGTGACCAAGTTTCAAGTAAAACGGAGGAGTAGTTCGAAAGTTATTGGGTTGTGATACATTGACCTCCCAAAAGCCCGGGTCTTATAGGGTTAAACTAAGATTACTTTTGCTTGGAAGATGTTTAGACTCTCTGTGCTGACTGTCAATGCTATTTAATGTTTATTATTGAAAACAGATAACATTCCGTTAACCGGTCATTACTGAGAACCTGTTATAATATTTTGAAACTGGCGTACCGTAATTCCTCTATTATACAATCCAGCCTCCTATTTTTGAAAAGACATCTAATGGGTCTTATATCTAGGGTTAATTTGGGTTGGAATATGTCTGGTCTTGCTGTGTTGATTGATAATGTTGTATTTAAAGTTTATTATTGATAACAGAGAACATCACATTCTTTTGTGATTACTGAGAACATGTTAAAACATTTTGAAACAAACATATCGCACGCTTTATTTTCATTTTGAAGTTAATGTACTTGCGACTTTGAAGTAGATGAAGTCTACCTAATATATATGTCGACTAGAAAGAATTAGTGCTTTTTTCCTCTTCTTCTTCAGCATCTGTTTTCTTAGCATATTCTAAGGGGAATCTTAAGAAATTAATAAGTCTTAAAATAGAGGCGGTATTTAATTACGATAATTAGACCTCTTAGGAGGAGTCTTATAACAGAAGAGATCTTATAATTGAGGTGGGTGTGATAATAGAGGAAATACGCTTTTGTCACTATACCTGATCTAGCTGTGCACACTGGCAATATCGTTTTCATTTTTATTTATAACAGATGTTTCCTTTTAATTGGAACTACTTAATGCGGAACAGGCGTTTACTGCAAATCGTATTCCTTTGGAAAATTGGTGTGCCTGATTATTTATTTATTAGTACCTAATATATGTCTTACTGATGTGGAAACATATGGCGTAAATATGTTACTAACGAAAGTAAAATAAAAATAAATAGGAACAGCATGATAAACAGCAATTGCTATTTTTAACTGGAATTGCTCAAGCTGTGTCAGGGGGTATAAGAAGAAGAATCAAGCTGTGCTAGGGGGTATAAGAAGAAGAAGAAACTTTTCAGTTGCACTTTATTGAAGATATTCATGACAAGTAATATGGATGGTTTAAAGAACTACGTTTGCTTAATAGCAGCAATCTTTACAATATTACATGTTGCAGGTAAGGACATTATAAAGTTTCTTCCAAACACAACTGTTAAGTGTTTTTTGTTAGATATCTAACTTGGTGTTGCGCTCTTCATGAGAAGACACTGTTCATATACCATTGTAACTACAATTGTGTACTTAAATTATGATAAAAACACAAAGTCTAATATTCTATCCTCCTTTTCTTCTCAAATACCCCCTCCTCCAATTCAATGTCGGTCTTCATATTTTCTGTGTACATACAGAAAATCAACATTGACGATTGTACTAAAGGTTAAGACATCTTTTTTATTTATACCAAAAAGCCTATCCTGAATAAGGTTAATCGGTTAGAAGTTATGACACAAAATGTTCTAGCCATAGAAATTGATGCCGCGAACCTACATTTCTACCAATCAAATGTCTTATTTTGGCTTTCGCAGTGCCACTTTCTCCTAGTGAAAATCAGTAGTTACTTAAAGTATTACTCGCCACTTAAAGTAGTACTCGCCACTTAAAGTATTACTCGCCACAATCCTCTTTTAAAGTGTGTTCCAAAAATTGAAATGTTGCTTATATTATATGATTTATGTTCTTATAGATTGCTTAACGCAACAAGAGACTAGTAAGTAAATTTTTATTTCCTTCTGTCTCCTGTTTTTAAACGATATTTACAAACGAAGTTTTGAAAAACATTCCAAAGTCTTTATATAGAAATAAAGATAACGACAATAGACCTAGCCACAAATACACAAGCCAACACCTCGTTTTCATGTATTTGTGGATATGTACGTTACTGAATATTTATATTTCAGTTTTAGTATGATTTCCATTATCCCTAGTAGAATCCAACCCTTTTGTGAGATTCTTCAATGAACATGTTTTCCACAACTAGAAGTTGTCTATTTCACGTCTAGATAATTAAAATACTTCTTTCTTGTTGAAACCACGTTGTGGTGGGTCAAGTAGGTATGCTTTATATATAAAATGGACATTTTAGAGGCATGTTTGTCTTCGCATAACCAACTTCGGGCATTACATACGAACACGCCTTCATTGGAATGGGACGATAGCATCGCTGCTCTATCCCAACAATATGCCGAGCGACTTCTGGCCATGCATCAAGGTCGTACGGATATAATGCTTGTGCATGATAAAAACAAGCATGGTGGTTTGGGAGAAAATCTTTACTGGAGCGACAACGCAAAACCTGGTACATGTCCACAAGCAAGTTTGTCATGGTAAGTTAGATCATCTCGTGTATTCATTATCTGAAGTAAACAAGTGAAGCTATTGAGAATGCTGCCGATAGTTAAAATCTGTAATTGAAATTATATTTCCAATAAATAATCCGTTTCAAATATCAACACAACAGCGAGAAAAAGTGAAGCCATTACATTGGTTAAAAGCGACGTCACCTGTCAACCAAATGTAATGACTTGATTTAGCCTAGTGAAAATCCACCTATCTGACAATGGAGATGTACAAGGTCGTATTTGGTAGTTGCGATGTTATTCACGTTCAAAGCAGACTGAAATTTCTTGAGAAAAATATATCCAGTAATATTGACCACAAATACTCTTAATGCCACAGTCACAACAATATTCTCTCATCCAAAAGCTACAAACTCGACATTTTTTCATTCATACTTTTTAGGTACAACGAAATCGATGATTACGATTACTCGACAGCCTCGTCAAAAAATGGTAAAGCAGTCGGACATTTTACGCAATTGGTATGGAAGAAAACATTGAAATTCGGTGTTGGTATAGCTATTGGAAAATCTCGAGTTTATGCCGAATATGGTAACGTTGAAACTTTCATTGTTGCAAAATATAGTCCAGGAGGAAACTTTTATTGGACAGGACATAAATTGAGAGATTATTCAGCGAGCGTTCAACCACGGATACAAGGTGGTAAGTAGATCATTGATACATATTCTTAAAATGGAGATGAGACATCACTAAACCATCTTCAATTATGTAAATTTGATTTTGTTTTAATTATCGCATTTCACAATGTTGTGCTTTCACTTCAGGTGTTGACATAAATAATTGCTCACAACACGTACAAATGACAAATACAAACCAGTATAGGTATACAGGCAATGTACGGTGAACATCCATTAATTAGAATGTCCATTAATTTGAACTTCTTTTATTTCGAAGAAGTTTGAATTTAGCCTAAAATACGTTTGCTAATTCGAATATTTCTATTTCGAACGAATAACTTGTTCCCTTGATGGTTCGAATTAGCGGAGGTTGACTGTATTACCTTAGCTGACGATAAACAGTTCGTATACGATGTTGTATTCGTCTATATTCAATAGTATTTTACGTTGTGACACCTTAATATGTTTTAGCTGTAACTCCATCTATTGAAGAACTTGATCCAGCGTCTTTTCCAAAGCAGGAGTGTAAAAACGAATTTGGTGAGAGCACATGTAACAACTTTATCAATCAACAAGGATTAAAGTGTAGAGGCCAATTCAGACAGTACATGCGAGAGAACTGTTACAAGCTATGTGGATATTGCTAGATCTAGCAAAGTGGATATTGGTAGCCAATGGATAGAGATGAATATATTTAGGTTATAAATTTTATTTAAATTTTAATTAGTGCAGTGTCACACATCACAATATATAATTACTTTAATGACAGAAACCTTTACGCTTTTTTGTCAGTTTTTGAGCGATTTTGCGAAAGATTTACATTTAACTCTCTAGCAGGCACAAGATACTTTGTTGTACTTTATTTCTGGAGGAGTTCAATTCGAGTGCCATTACACACGGAAAATGGATAAGAATTCCTTACTTATTGCAATATTCAGTAGTCACTAAGGACAACATCACTATTAGAATGGAAAATAGAATTACACAATTCCAGTTTGACTCTATTATCTCTGGGCTATTTAGGGCTTTGTAACACTGGGAGGGGCAGATTCCGTCCCCCACTCTACAACTATTGAAATTGAATGGATGGTACTGTATTCACACTAATAATCAATAACTACGCATAATTATAGTTTACCATAAAAGGAACAAAATATTAACAAATTATTTGATGACGTAATCACAAAACATATAGTAAAACTAATTTTTCTGAAAAACCATGACCATAAACCATAACCATAACCATAACCATAGCCATAACCATGACCATAAACCATAACCATAGCTATGCTGTGAATTTATAAGAGAAGAAAATTTCAATTATACAAATTCAAACAACAGAGAGAGAGTTATCGTATACGCAAAATCGCTCAAGCGCAAAATCTAAACCCAACGAAACGTTCTGAGTTCTTCCCCAGCAGCGATTGTTCCGAACACTTTGTTCATGAGAATCTTATCCCATTTGTCTATAATCGCCTATTCTATGCATTTCACAATATGGTATGCGAATGCTGCCTTGCCTTTATAGTTAAGTCCCTATTTATGAAAGTATTTTATCATTCACAAAAGTATACATCCTCCATCCCGCTAAAGGCTTCTGTTCTTAAATTTTATATACATTTTAATTGTATCAGCCGAATATTATTGATCACGTAGCTACGTAATATTGTACGATTTGAGTTTTTAGTTTCGAAATATAGACTCTTGAAAATGTAGAGAACTATTTCTTACTACCCTGCAGTATGCTTTGAAAACAGTAGGTTATATATCCTAGTTAACTTAACGTTTTCTACTAGGCGGACAATTCCGTGCAAAAATCAAAAGAAGGTATTCCATTAGTAGAAATTGACATCACACATCGTGCAATGTTAATTTCTACCAATGGAACATCTTCTTTTGACTTTCAAGAAATTCGCTTCAAAACCGCGAAACTTTGTCCACGCGAAAGGTGTATTAAACATGGCCTTTTTCTCCACCTGAGATATTGCGATATACAATGGATTTGATCTTGAAACCTGGGATGTTTATTGTCCAACTTAATTCCAAAAATATGATTTCCAAATATTGCCGCATGACGCCACAAGTAAAGCACAGTACCAATTAGAAAATAATTGTGCTGAGAGTCATTGGATATCAATAAACATCGTTGAGCTACTTATGGACTCTGGGAATCATGACTCTTACAACTAAAATAAGGATACAAAAGAACATATTTATGACAATCTTCGTTAGGAGAAATACTGTTACATTAATTAGACTGTTAGAAGGGAAGAAGACAGTGGATACCTAGTTAAACGGGGTTGTTATGTAAGAATTAGAAACGAATAGGTTACGAGGTTAGACACACGAGAATTTCTACCAATAGAAATTCTTCTTTTGGATTTCGCGCGGAATTTTCCGCTAATAAAAGTCCAACTTTACTTAACCCTGTCAGAAAGCATCTACACCTAGAAAACAAATGTATAATGAAAAGTCAATTAATTTTAGAAAAACTTAAACAATTTCCGCCAAAATTGTTCATAGGAAAAAACTTAAGGACCGACAAAAATGTCTCGGAACTTACGCCTCATCCAATGCCTAATAGGGTTAACCCTACTAGGTCAGGGTTAAACTTTAACTGATAAATTTTGAATGAAAGGCTTATATGACCAAAAATGTTATGGCTTTTCCTACAATTTATCCAGGATCATTTTGATTTTTTTTCAAAAACTAAGGATAATTTCTCCCCAGCAACCATATTGTTTGACAGGTAATAAAGAAATATGTTTGAAACAAAAATATTTTCACCTAAAATATTGTTTTTGTATCACATGTTTACCCGTGACGACGTCATCGTGAGTAATGACGTCATCAAATAAATTGTTATGCCAAAATGTTAATTATGTGTTGACCTAACGTTCTGTAAAGTTGCAACACTACAGCATGATTCCGTCAAAAGTATTTACCCGCCCGGCAATTCAGAGCCCCCAAAAAAGCCCGAATAGGGTTAAGTCAAATACAAAATCAGCTGATCAGTTCTCTTTTCTGGTCTGCAATTTATCAATAAAGCCAGCAATATTTCATAACTTTTGAATGAATGAATTATATGACTAGAAATTATGGAACTTTGCTTATGATTTGTCTAGTATCGTTTTAAGTTTATCATTTTTGTTTGGTATCTAATTTGCCCTTATAATCAAATATATGATGGGTCCGTCAATGCAATTTTTATTTTTTTCTTAATTTTGCTGGAAAAAACTTTGGGGAATTTCTTTTTACCAAAACATAATTTACATGATTACTTCAACTTGGCCTAACATCTTTCAAAGGTTCACTATGCAAAGAAGACCATGCATGTAAGGAAAGAGTTAAAAATGTAAATGTAATAGAAATGTCAGCACAGATGTTATTTGTTTATGCAAGTATAACTTATATTAGGTTTCAGCAATTTTCTTCAATACGTTTTAATTGACCTGAATCCCAATTATTACATTCGCACATTTAAGGATCTGAGATTTAGTATAATTTTTAATTGGTATACAGGATATAAAATGCTATATTATTTCATGTCAATTGTCATTTAATCGAACACTTCATAAAATATAGGAAACA
>JAULBZ010000679.1:0-27895 GCA_032360805.1 Neoturris breviconis
ACTTCCTGGTAAAGCAAGGAATATATCTGTGTGCGCAGAAAACGTAATATGTTGGCAGACACCATCAAACATTATGAACTCAACTGATGAGAATGTGAAATCAATTGAATACAGAATCTCCTTATGCGATTACAATCGATTAACCCAGGAGAACACTAAATGTGTACTGGAAGGGGTTGAACCACAAAAAACAGAAAATCAAAGAACTTATAATGACCATACGACCTTAACTAATACTACAATTGATTTGTCATTTTATCCTTCATTCACCATCAAGCGTAATAGGGATGTTGCTGTTGTTATACAAACAGTCGCTTTAAATGGAAATTTGGGAGAAGTGAATCAAATCACTGTACGTTTAGATCCATCTTCAGGTAAAACGCGTTTCTTCTCTTCATATTTCGATAATATCACCTTAAATAAAAATCTCTTACTCAATGTCGGTTTTAGGCAACTTTTTCCTCATAAAATATATTATGATATGTCAAAATTTGTTATCTAAACGTTAAACATTCCGCGCTTAAAATTATGAGACATTCATATCAACCTCGTTTCCAGGGCTTCTTTCCGCTTTTTGAAGGCAGCACGCCGTCCTGCCTTCAAAAAGCGGAAAGAAGCCCTAGGAACGAGGTTGACATTCATATGTAAGTCCTCTAAAATGACGTTACAGGCTAAAGAAGCATAAAATCGATTTAAGGCATTTAGTTTCATGAGAACATTATCTGTGCCAATTTTTATTAAGTGGGTAGGGCATTTTTGCCCACCTTTCCCACCCCTCCAGATAAAATGTGCTACCCAAAGAACGTTGTTCTAACATTAGTTTTCTGACTTTGAATAGCTTTTGGCGGCTCCGTGACGGGATTACTTTTAGTGACGTCATCAAGGCGATACTAAGCCGCCATCTTCTATTATATAGACTAGAGTCGTTCTTTTGATTGATTAAGACGTTTCCGCGAGTATTTCATAAAATCGGGTAGAATCGGGAAAACGGAATATAGGAACACATTTTGGTACCGTACTTCATAGCATTTTATGTGTTTCTTTTCATAGAACCATTGCCTCCTAATATTACGAGTGTGCATGGATTGCAAAAAGGGGTAATGGTATATTGGTCTTCTGTACCATCAGCTACTATGTATCGTGTTCAATACTATGAGGTTGGATCGATGACGAAGAAAACTCAAACCACTTCTGAACTTTTCCTCTCAATAAGTCAATTAAAATCAAATACAACGTACAACGTTCAAGTTGGAGTTGACCAATCGACCAATGGAACATCGAAATACTCACTTACCAAAACTATTGTAACCGGTAAGAAATATTGTGTTCAAACTTTGTTACCAGCTTTCTCTGCGCCTGTCTAAAGGACTTGATACAAATGAATAAGGGAATAATAAGAGCTGATTGGCATTGCAGACGACGTCACATTCTACTATGAAATTGCAACCTCGTCCCCAGAGCTTCTTTTCTTCTTTTTTTTTCATTGCAATCGTCATACAATGACTATGAAAAGAATTTACGTCCTTCTCAAGGCCGAACGAAACCATAAACGTATAAGAGCCAAGTGGGCAAAAACTTGTTTAAAGTCCACAGTAAAAACATTTTCAACATTGTTCTAGCGTCTTTGCTGCATACTTTTTACCCAATTTTGCCCACCAAGAGATATATGATACAAATCTAATAGGATTCCAGGGATATATTGCCTTTCAATTAGAATGCAGAATTCAGAATATTCTCTACCGCAATCCCCTTTTAAGGGCATCTTTTTGCTTTTTGAAAGAAGAAACGTTACTTGGCTCTACTTTTCATTAAAGGCAACTCTCTATTTTTAGAAGAAGACAAAGACAAAGACTCGAGTGGAATAAAAGTGGAATCGACAATTACAATAGCAATGACAATGTTTGTGGCGGTTTATGGAATGTATTAATACTACGCACTTGCTAAATAATAGCCAGAGAGTCACGTGTTTAACTATGTTGTAATTCATTGGTTAGAAGTGACCAAATAAACAATTTTCAAGATATTTGATATAACCGCAGCACCGAGTTAACGATCCATTTTTGCACTATATATCCGGAGAAATAAATATATGTAATCTCGTCCCTGATGGTATTTTCCGTCTTTTTGACGTCAAAAGAAAAGTTGAAGTTAAAATAACCCAGCTGGCAAAAACCTGTTCAAAGTCAGAAAAATAACGTTAGAACAAGGTTCAAAGAATGTTCTTCTAACGTTATTTTGCTTACTTTGAACAGGTTTTTGCCGGCTGGGAATACTTGTAAGAATTATATAATCAACAATCACTTTCGTAATTTTCTTTTACATTTTCTTCCATTATATGTGATTGAACAGAATCATCTGAAATCATAATTCCCCCCCTCCTTGCTCTACAATAACTGTATTCCACAATATTTCGCAGCGTTTGGGGACCTCTAAAGGAGCTTTTCTAAAATCGATGAGCTTTAAATTTAACTTCGACTTTTTACATTCCTCATTCGAGTCCATGAAATAACTTATTAAGTGATACATAGAGAATGAAGTTGACCTGATCCTTCTTGCAAGCACTTTAAATTGTACAAGATGGTACCAATTTCCAGGTGTAATAAAAGTAAATTTAAAATAAGAACCAAATCAAAAGACAAGGATAAGACCCTTCCGCGCTGCTGTATACATGTATTAACTGACCTAAAAGTGGATAACAGGCGAATTCTAAATAAAGCTATTGCATTTGTTGAAAGCGGCGTCCTCTAACGGAAGTAGAGTTGTTCCTTAACCACAGCTTCGAAGTCTTTGAAGGTTCTGTATATCTTCGTAAACTTTGCATTGCTATTATCCAGCAGTTTGCCTTGTTGAATATTTCGCCTTGTTTAGTTGCAAGAGGACGCAAGTGCCAAAGAGTTTGAAGATGAAGGTTCATATTTGACCCTATTCAGGTCGGGGGCAGATTCTGCTCCCCTATCACATTATTATTTATAACTTCTGGACGACTAAAGCAATAGATCTTTTTACAAGACATAAATTGTGAAAATTTCAGTTCCATTTTGCAAACGGATCAAAAAATATAGGTCATCACTTGAGACCACCTATTTCTACACGGGGAAATCCTATATAAATCGCATATACTATTATTTCCCAATAATTTGTGCATGATTAATACTTATAACATGAAAATATTTTGCTAATCGGATATTTTTTTGAATTTCGGAGGATAATTTTGGGATTTTGCAATGGAAAATAACTATTTTAATTGTATTTCTAAGAAAATACGGATTTTGGACAAAATATGCTATTTCATGAGTAGAAATATTTTACTGATGACGTTATATATCAAAACGTTGTATTTTCAGAATATTTTGATAACAGCACAAAATGAAAGCAATTGTTTCATATATAGTGCTATTCAACAGTGTCGATGATGAATGTGACGCCTGATAACATGCATTTACTGCATCAATTGGTATATTAGTTGCTATATGGTATTCTTTTATGGATTTATTTTTCTATTGAATACTCTACACAAATCTTAGTGTATGTATAATAAAAGGTTAAGTTCTCGGGCCGTGCATCCAGTATATATGAATCGCACTAGGGCTCCTTCTTTCTTTTTGTTTCATCCGTCGTTGTTTGCAGTTGCATGGCAAGTGGCACAGTACGTCTTGTTCGCAAGAGGTTTTGCCCACTTGCTCTTCAAGCAAAGTTCTGGCACGTACATTTATCACAGTATAAGGTTTCCCGCATTGGCGGGAAGTCTTGCGCTATTTCTTGTACACACCGTGTACTCTGGTTGGACAGCATAAGGCTTTCCGCATTAGCGGGAAGTCTTGCGCTATTTTTTGTACACACTGGGTACTCTTGGTTGGACAGCATAAGGCTTTCCGCATGGCGGGAAATCTTACGTTATAAGGATTATTTAAAAAATGTACATAGTTTTTATTATAATAGAAAGGAATGAAGGTGTGTACTCGTTGCTCTTGGCTATTTATGTACTCATTTAAACTCATATCAGGTTTCCATGTCCTAGAGTGACACATTTTAGATCCTGGACAAAGTTGTCTTTGGGGATCAAACGCGCAAGGTCCTTGTAGATCTTGGGTAAGTTCAGTCAGGCGGCCCTAGTATGGCCTTTTTCCATATGGTCCTGTAGATTATCCACGGTCCTTGTTGACCGTCAGTAACTAGCCTAGGCAGGTCAGGCATGGCCCTTGTATGGTCGGTTTTTCATATGGTCCTTGTAGATCATCCATGGTCCTTGTAGACCATCCTAAGCAGGGAGATTTTTATGAGTACTTAGTCAAGAAAATGGATACACCCTAGATTTATCTCTATTGCCCCAAATCATTGTCTTGTTTGCCTGTCTCTTTCCTGAAGAGAACTTTGGTAATTAAATTCTATAGTATATCAGCTTTAGCTTTATCATCGAATTTATTTGAGTTGTTATCTTTGACATTTCTAAAAACGGTGCCTTCCAGGATTGTTTGCTCACGGTTACCTTTTTTGGCACAAAGCGATCACGTAAACCAAGAACTTTCGTCTTTAATTTAGTCTAATGATCTTTATCACCCAGTAATAAGAAGTTTTCTTTCCAGTTTGACTCAATTAGGTGCTTTTTCCTTGATTCATAGTCAGCCTTATGATAAAGAAAACGTTCTTTTGGCTTCGTATAGTCAACATAACAATGGTAATGTAAGGTTATAATGATATGACCACTTTTTCCAAGTGGTGCATGATGTGATATGCCAGAAATCTGCGTCATTGCCTTTTCTTTGAGTTGGATTATCCAAGTGTTGATAGAGGTAACAATTGCGAATTACTTCAATAAACTTTGATTCCTTGCTCTCATCTTTGTGGAGTGTGGTCCACGTTACCCAATTTATGTCCTTATAGTTAAAAGTCACCAACAAAACATTTGCGCGAGTATTTTTGCGTCTCTTTGTCGCATATATGGATAAGCAGTTTGTTCAGTCTATCATTATTTTCCTCAGATGTTGCTGTTGAATTCGGACTCCTATTGAAGCAACCACAGATCATTGTGTCCCTACCACATGGACGGATCTCGTTTGTTTACTTCTGTTCTTAATTTTTACTTCATTTCACTTTGGTCTTTAATTTCTGTCATCTTTGAACTGTGAACATAACAAGGAAGGATAGAAGGTCTGTTGGCTTTCGTTGGGCCACGCGTATTCTTGGTGCCATTGGGATTGGTTAATTAGTTTTATTTATTGGTTGGGCATATATTATTGTCCTTGTTTCATTTTCGTTACCAATAAGTTCACTTATCCAAGACTTTTCCTCGCTAGTCAATTGCTTAAAACCATCCACATGACTCATCATTGATGATATTGGTCGCAACTCTAGCTTTCCAAAATGATTTGAATGCGCAATCGACATGGAAATACTGAGGTATGTAAGTATGTACTTAGATCTGTTTGGCACGAGTTTACCTATCCTGAGCTTGTCTTCACTTTTTTACATGATTTGCATTTAGTCGTTCCCTGTATCGAATGATCAATACTGAACGTGTTACAAGGTAGAATATTATTAGCACTGTTCTCTTCACTAGAACTAGCATCGGATTCAGTCCTTACAATCACTGAATTACCACAATTTACGTAAATGAATGAGAGTTTCGTTATTGATCAGATTTGAGAGCGCTTCAGGAAATTCCTGATTTCTGTCCCGTTTTTTGGAGTGTCACGTAATTGGTATATGTAGTTTGAGTTGGAGGGCTCTTGGGCATTTTTTCATCTGACATCTTTTTTATTAATTCCCTTTCCACCAGGATATAATCATCAGTAAAGATCCTTTATATGTCAAATTTTAATTTCTCAAGGTTATCCATTACATTAGATTTGTCCCGTTCACTTGTGCTCATCAATTTCAGCTCATAGCTGGGTGTTCATTTTTATCAGGGCCCTGTGTTCCTCAACCCTCGTTTCTTCAGTTCTTGCAAGTTGTGTTTGTTTATTCAATTCATTCAGTAGTTGCTCATGCTTGTTCATTAGTGCTTGGTTTAGAACTTTTAGAATGTTATTTTCTTCTGCGCTTTCCTTAAGAGCGGTAGTTACTTCCATCAAGGTTCTTCATAGAAACCTTGATCGATTTGGGGTATCGGGTGTGTCAGGTGTTGTTATACTCGAACAAAACGTTGGTGCACTCGGAACTAGGTCCACTTAGTACTTTGGTATGTTCATACAATTTATACAGAACATGTGGTAAACTTTAACAAGAAATTGTTGTAGCTGATAAAGAGAAGAACATCTGTAGTGAACCATAGATATGCGAAAAGAGAAAGATTTACAACAATCTTTGTCTATATTCAATTTGCTATTGTTTTTAAGAACAATCAATAACATTCGTGTCTGACTGATCCAGTCATCCAGCACATTCAGTACGCGATTTCTATATAAAAATTCAGATGAATTTTAATGAGAATTTATCTCTCTTTTTATCCTATTTTTGTACGAATCTTGCTATAAAGTCAATAGAAACCAGGATAATATGTTCAAGTTGATCTATCTATTCCCAAGGGTATACAGATTTGACCACAACAACGTGTAATCAAAGAAATATTGCACTCCGCTCGAGGTGATGTATTTCTGACTGACTTTGAGTAGCGCTATCATTCTCGCAAAATCCTTTATGCGTGTAATATAAACACACTTTGAAGAATATTTAAGAGAACTTTCAGATAATTTTATGAAACGCTTTTCTCGTTGATTTCTCTTAGTTTTCGGGGTTTTTTGTTAAATTTTCAACATGACAAAAATGTAGGATTGGTGGATAATTTGATGTTATATAAAATCTGAGTTAAAACTTAATTTTGGAAAGTAATTTATCATCGTTTACTACTCGTTTAATGTATTGGTGAATGCTCTGATTCTCGTGAAAACTCTACAACCATGACTACTTTGATAACTTTTCACTTTAGATCTGCACCCACACAGTAGTGTATACTATGCAGAAATATCTTTTCTAGCAATGATCATCATCCACTTCATGAGGCTTTTTAGGATCTGGTAATGTAAAAGGTTTCTTTACTTAGAAAAGCTGTGGTGGGTGTCAAAACGACTCTTACAAAGCTACTAGAAAGGAATAAAGAAAATACTACTAACAACTTAGTAGATTTGAATGCGTATTATGATTCCGATGAGAGAAGACCCACAAGAAAACAGCAACTGCTAAGCTATATCAACATTTTATCTTTTGAGTAGATGTAAAATATTTTTCTTGTGTTTCAATTTTATATTCTCGTATCTCATAGTGCAGCGATAATTAACTTCCAAATCTTGGCACGTATGTTTAAATATTTTCAAATTTTATTCTATATGGCCACATGCAAAAAAGACACAGATGTTTTCAATAGATCTTAATACGTTGTGAATCTTTCTCTTTTTGTATATCCATGAGTAGATTAATCTCTTACATTCTTTGCATTTGAGTTTCTTTTGATCTTCATCACTCACGCAGCTCTTTTCCGTAAATACCTGCACTTCCCTACCACTTGTCTGGCCAGAATCAACAGCCACTTTATCTGGGCAATCCCCCATATTATATAAGTATTTGTGTATAATGTGTATGTATATATGTACATATGTACATATGTATTATATGTATTATTTATATATAAGTATAATGAATATATGTGTATATAGCTATATATGTACATATGTACATATATACATATACACTAAATGGATTCAAAACGAAGAGGTCACCAGTAAAGAAGGCAAGAATCTCTATTAATCTATAGACAATTAATATATTGCAACATTTGAAAGAAAAAAATATCAGAACTAAAATAATTACTCAATTAATTACCACAATTGCTTGCAACAAAATCTTATCAACTTACCCCTATCAGTGTAAAACGGTTGCTGCTGTTTGAAGCTTCTAATGAGTATGTCTTTGTTATGTCTTTTCGATACGTTTTATAATATGAACTTCCTAACATTCCAATTGCAGTTAGAGTCATTATTTTCTTCAAATTGATTTGTAAATAAAGTATGCCAGGAGTATAAATATAAAGACCATCTACAGAGCTGTAAGGTCTTGCACCTGATAATCTATATCCATTGGTGCTTAACTGCCTATCCAAAATGATACCAGATTGCATTCCAAGTGGACTTAACCTTTCTAATACAAAATGAGAGAAATAATAGTGATAACAATACTCAAAACTGAGCATTATTTTAACTAGCTGGTTTAACAACTTAATAAAACAACAATATTGCCTAGACTCATACTCTTCCAACTGACTTAATGACCCTGAATGTTTGATGAACTATCAGGTGGTTATAAAGTTTTGAATAATATTTTATTTCGATTGCTACATACCTGTTCATCAAAAACAATATCAGATTTTAGATTGCAAGTGGCCTTGCAATACATGAAGCAAATGGATGAAAGAATAAACCAAACAATTTTAAAAGAATCACACCAAAGCTGAGCAGACTTTTTTGATCAATTATTGCCATATTTCTTAGGGATGAATCTTTAGCCAGAAACAAAGTAAATTTGGTAAGATATAGAACTTCCTTATTTTGGCTGGACAGGCAATGTGCCCCATGGCATACCTTATATGATTACTTCTGAATCAATGCGATATAAATTTGGTGAGTTTTCCTACCTTTCATCTGCTACTGTAAAATTTAAAAACAGTAAGTAATTTTCTCTTAGCAACCAATTTTTTGACAGGTAGTAAAAATGACTCTTTTTTTCTTCCCGTTTTGCTTAAAAATGATTTTGGATAATTTACCTAAAATTTACCTATTTTTTTCATAATACGTGTTTTTGTCTTGATGATGTCATCAAAATTAAAGGAAAACTAACATCAAGGATATAAATTTCGCTAAAACAAAGTTATTGTACTACTGAACATAATAATAGTATTTATTTTTACTAACAACAGTTTTTTATAACTCTAAAATACACGTTTTAGTATTTTTTCACAATGAACTGTGTTGTAAATTTAAACAGTTGTGACATCACATATGCTCAAGGCAATTAAGGCGCCCTTTGATGACTGCATTACTATTTATGTCCTTTAACGTTGGTGTGATATTTTTTGAGTTGCTAACATGTGTTACAATAAAAATCCCTCGAGGCTATGGAGGTCACATGTAAAAAAAGTCTTAAAAAAATTTAAAAAATGAAAGTCAAACACAGATATAAACTTACTTGTCAATTGTATTGTTCACCTCTGTGAAATTCTACTTATATTGATGTTGCTGTAATGAGCATCATCAAGCTTTCCTCCCAGTAAATTAGAAAATTCTTTGCAACCGAAACACACTCAAGGCAATTAAGGAGGATTTATCAGTTATAATCAGTTATAAAGAGGTGATTAGTAATCAATAAATATTATTCTAGGAACTGATGGGAAAAATTCCATCAAATTTTTTAGGCTCATTTTATTCTTGCCGATATGACGTCATTTTGCTGCTATTTGACGAAAAATATTTTAAGACTTCATATTTACTTTTCAGTAAACCTATGAGTATTTGCATTCAGAATATGCAACTAATTCTGATCAACATATGGATCAAGGTTGAATTACAATTGGCCCATGAATAAGCCCCGACCGGGGGTTAAAATATTTTGACCTATAGGGTCGCATCGCTATATTCAAATCAGTGGGGACGCATTATACATGGCTAGATTCCCATCTCACGTACTTAAAGATTCCCTATAGTCTATGGAAATATTTTACATTTCTGGAGGTCAATATTTCAATAAACTCTAAATTTCTTACCCCCGGATGCGTTTTTTACGCTTTACAGATTACGTGACCTCCATAGCCTCGAGAGATTTTAAATGTAACACATGTTAGCAACTCAAAAAATATCACACCATCGTTAAGAGACATAAATTAGGCATGCAGCCATCAAAGGAGGCCTTAACTGTCTTGAGTATATGAAAATTATACATTCAATGAGAGATACAATCATCAAAGACGTTCCACAAACTGAATGCTATGCATTTCATTTTTCCATGGCATACTGGAACAATTACATGCAGGAGGCATGGAAATCAAGTATAGCACGCATTTTTATACATGTAGGCTATATCCACACCCTAATATGCTAAATATAAATAGGTCAAATATCAATAAGCTATATGCATGGATGATTTTGCACAGACTATATTCCTTGACAACCTTAAAGGAACTAGTTTTCACTGGTTTTTAATTTTGCAAGTTTTGAAATTTTTATGGGTTTCATATTTCGCGATGCAGCAATTTTGGATTTTTTCGCATTTTTTGTTTGTTGAATTTATTAATAAATTTCATCAAAAACATAAATATAATGCAATTCTTGACAATTATTAACGCACTATTGACGCGTTTCTTTTAATTTTGCGGCCAATTTCCGCTTCTTTTAAGGCATGTGCTATATACATTGACAATGTGCATAGTTAAATACCAAATTTTAAAGGAATCTTTCCTACTTTAAAAGTAAAATGTACTATTAGAAATACTTATATTATTAACAGTTATTTAAGTTATTTATTTTTTATGATGTAATTTATGATTAATATTTTAGTCCTATTTACCCTAGATTTTTTTTTGGATTTTTTTTCTTTTCTAAAAAACCTTTTAATTTAGATCTACAAGGCGTTATAATGGTTTTTAACTGTGTAATAGTGGAAAATCATTCATGTAACAAAATAATTAATTGTTTAAACTAATTTTCGTTTTTTGGCCTTCCATGTCAGGCTTCCATTGGTACTGCCGCAGGATACTCACATTCTGCATAAAATGTGAATGTATGCACATTTTTATCATATTTTTGGAAATAATAGATACTGGACAATATTGCGGTCAGGTTTGAAGTAAAACTGAACAGTAATGTAAAAGTTACCTAAGTTATTAGACCTCCTAAAACCCCAGAGTGTTAATAGTGTTAATAAATTTTAATAAAACGGATACTTCATTTCTTAATATTATTTTCTTACGATTTATTTAAATTTGGCCAAAAACTCATAGAGAAATTCTTATGTTAAAAATAAAAAAAATCTAAATGTGATTGTATTCAAACTTATAAAGAAAAGTAGAAAAAAACAAAAAGCAAGTGCTTGTCATTATCTGAACATCTTAACTGAATGTGGTGAAACCCTCATAGAGAATAAAAAGGTACTTTCTAATCATGACTGTGGTCAAAGCCTCAAAAAAATAAAAACAATTTAGATGGTTATTGCACATTTTCGCTTCCTTTACATAGCAGGTATAATTATGTGGAACTAGTATTGTAAGTACACATAGATAATGATTAAATAGTCCTTAGTTTTAGAAAATGATAACATTGACCCATTATGTTTAGCTCTATTTGGGCCAAGAATTAGATGGGTTGATTTGGCCCGGGGGAGGAGGGGGGGAGATCAGACTCTGAAGAATTTAAAAGGTGATTTTGAGATATGACTAATAATTTCTGAAGATCCATGCTAAAGCTATAACAATCTACAAGAATGTGTAAGAATCATACTAAATGTGGCAAGTTTTAAATATTTCAGCGTTTACATAATAAACAGCACCCTGATAGAATCCCCCTGGCCCAAATAGGGTTAACACTACGTAAAAGATTAATATTATTTACCATGATTTAAACATCCATATAATTCCATTCTTAAGCACACATGAATTATTTTTTTATTTTTTCTCTTGATATCAGTTGCATAATATCTTATGCGTGAAGCAACCAGTGGCTTTTCAAACCAATTGTATACTACACCTTTATTGTCAGTATTACCCAGAAACTCCTAAAATATTTAATTTGAAAATTAAATCTATTTAGTTCTGGTCCAAAAAATATGAAATTTCTAAGGCTTGCACAATTAAACTCAGACTGTTAAAACAAAATTTTCTTTCAGTAATCACAAGTGAATTTGTCATGAATTGTACATATCGTCAATGCGATTACTGGTTAATCATTTACTGAAAGATGCAAATGCTGTCCTCAGTGCAAGCACATATCAGAAACAGTGCACTATTTTAGATTAATAGTACGCTTTGATAACCAAACAAAGCAGAGTAAATAATGCAAATAATGAAGCAGTGATTCTTCTATCTGTGGGAAACAAAATAAATATAATATTATAAACAATGAAATGAATAAAACAACAGGTAGGATCTTCAAAGAAGCCTTTCAAACCAAGTGCCATGCAGAAAACTGTTCCATAAAGCAGGGTAAAATAATGTACATAAATTGTGTATGTTATTATATGCATAGGCTGTTTGTATTTATATAAGCTATACGTACTCGATGTACTTAAGGATCGATAAAATATATAGTAAGTATTTTTGCGCGCCGTAGCTCGCCAGAATCTGTTCCGTGCGAATAATTTAGTTCTTAAAATTAAGTAACAAAAACGCCACGTCGACCGTTCCACCGTCAGGAAAATGTAAACACTTTTTCTTCTCCTGCATCAGCGAAGTTAACGCAACCTAACAGTTTCATTCCATGTGCCATCTCTGTTTACTTATATTCCCCCTCCATAACTCTTTACTCTTGCACTACTATAAGTAATGTTTCTCTTATCTCATGTGTGTTTCTCTAGCTTTTGTGTTTGCTACGGTTTCAAGTTGTTTTTCCTCTAGCTAAGCTAGCAATTTTATGGTTTTCCTGTAGCTAGGTTTGTAAGTTAAAAAAAGCAATGTGTTTCAGTATTGATTATAGTTTCGTAGTTGCTTAGATATTAGATTTAATTTTAGTGCTCACGTTTCCATGTACAAGTCACTGCAGTGTTTCAAAAAGAGAGACATTTCTAAACTGTTTAAAAATGGGTGACCCCTCTCTATTTACAGTGTTTTCATGTGTTCAAGTGTCGATATGGGTTCACCACATATCCCATCAATTTTCAGGTCAAAGTGTATAAGGGAGCTGCCACCCTCTCGCATGATTATCACAGGTAGACGCTGTCATTGTTTCCATAGTTAACTTTTTCTCTACTTTACTCAAAAATGGAAATCAACGCAGTGTTCATTTTAGAACAATGTGATGTCAGGGTAAAAGTTCTTTAGAGCTGTAAATTTGACGGGGAAAAATCACGAAAAGCCAATGTTTCTACATCATTTTTTCCTCTGCAGATTGGGTAATCTTTATGTGCAATATCTATACACAATCTCAAAGAAATATCTATACACAACCTCGAAGACATATTCTATATTTTTTACCAATTTCTGAAACAACAATGTATATATGTATGTGCAACATATGCAAGTTAAACGATGTGACTCTGAAGTCTAATTTGGTGTTGATTTGATTCTCTTGATTTCAAAAAGCTGCAAAGAAACACATTTTTTAATGGTGAGCAAAATACAGTATGTCAATTTTGATTAATGTAACATATATATAGCAACAGAGCATGTTGGACCAAACTTATACATATTTGTGTACATAGTTAGAATAGATCTATTAAGAGCAACTCTAGTTAATATATATAGATTAGAATTATATATATACAGTATACACAGTATCAGCATTCATCTGTAATCATGAATATAGTTATAAAACTTTAATAATACTATCGTGAAACTAATGTATATATTACAGTACCACAGTGTTTGAAGTAAAAGCAAATAGCCACAGTGCATGCACGAGTGAATCCTAAGCATAAATTCAGGCTATAAAGCCTGAATATATTCTCAAACATTTCTCCTCCCTGTGAATATACATTCTTACTTCAGATGTTGGTTTTAAAATACTTTTGGAGTCATATACCTTTTTTAACGGTATTTATTTTCGTGAATGAGAAATTCCATGATTTTTCGCAGGTATATACAATTTAATTTCGCAAAATAAACAAATTAAATAAGATAAAATATATATCTAAAATATATATCTAAACTGACAACACTCAGCTACATATTATGGAATAGTAGATCACAATGGTGATGTTGTTAAGTTGACATTCACACAATTTAAGATATCAGTGATCTTTAAATAGAGTGATAATAAGGCAGTAATTATGTATATTTAGAAACTTAAGATTCAACACTAATTCCTTTAATTGTCAATTGCCAACCTCTTACCTCTGACAAAACTTCTAACATTCTGAATATGCTCACAAAGAATTACAACGTCTCTTGTTTTCCTTGTCCAGAGGGCCGGTTATTTTGTAACTTGTTATAGAGACAATCCTTGAATCTAACCAAATTATGTCCAGACTTAGTAGTAAGTTGCAGTTGAGTTTGAGTCGACCCAAAGGCTCCTCTTTCGTTGGCTTCTACCACTAAAGTAGGGGAGGTCGCCAATATTTTACCAGATCAAGTTGACCTCAAGGCATCGAGCATCCCAGGATCAATTCACGGTGAATGTTCCATGGTTGACTCTTCCATCCATACTAGGTCAGTACAATAAGTACAGCTTGGAAAAGAGGTCAAATTATATTGTTACAGTTTGCTCATTTAAGGAGCAATTTTGTGTCATTCATCCTTACCTTTCCTTCATTGAAAGGAAGCCAAACATCTGAATCATTTGTAGCATATTTTAGAATAAACTTTAGTACATAATTGTCTGCATAATATGGATCTCCCTGAGTTGCAATACCATTTATAATTGTGATATTTTCAAAATTGATCTAAATAGTTAGAATATTAAAATAGATAATTATATTGTTCGTGATTTTCACATACAGCATTTTTATCAATATTATATTCTAGACAATAACACAATCACACATTCTAACACTGATTTCTATCGAACCTCAATCAAGTGTGTTAATCAAGTATTCACTAGCATTAGAACTTTCAGTTGTGTTAAAACAATTCACTTGTATCAGAAAAAGTCTTTTGTGATAAACAAAGTTTGGCTCCAGATAGAAAGCTGGTCATGTATAAGAAAGGAGATCATGTGATAAAACTTATATCCATTGATAAATTATTTCACATTAATATAAGAAAGGAATAAATTACTAGGGACAGATTCAAGACTTTCTAAGAGTCAGTCACAGATAAATACAAAGTTTCGGTAATAGAACATTTGGCAAAATTACACAGCTTTTAGAGTAAGCTGGTGAATCCACATGGATGAAAACTTGACCAAGTACTCATGTACAAGTCAGAAATATAAAATATAACTTCATTTTACATAAATTATAGGATGTTAAAACCTTTGTATACCAATAGAGATCTACATTTTCTCATCGTTATCTGATTTTTTAACTCGTTTATTAATACTTCCATAATTTTGACTAATGTATACCACCATAGCCTGTGTCAATTTGATTAGATTTTCAGCATTATTAGAAACCAAGGGATTTATTGCACTAAATGTTCAGAAGAACAGGAATGTCGAGGTCACCTCTAAATATTTATCTAACATTTTGCATCTTAGTTTTGTCTACGATATTGTGTAAGTCCTAGGGTTTATTAAGCAGAATTGCTTTAGGGTGGTGGTTTATTCCAGCAGTTAAACAATGATTAATAAAGTTATCAAAGAATACAGAAAAAAATAGATTTGAATTATGAAGTAGTCAAAAGAAAATATACATTATTTCTAAACACATAATCTGAAATGTCCTCATCAAGAAACAGAGCTTAGGAGAGCAGCTCTCTTATCTTGTGTCAACCGTGATCCCAGTGCTTCTTTTGATGTCTAAATTGGAGGGAATGTGAGACTGTTTCTCCTATCTTTAGGTAAAAAGAGAGATGTACTGAAAACTTGAGTAGGTAGGCTAACTCAAGTGAGCAGACGCTTACAGAAACACTGCTGCATTGTGGGCTTATTTTAGTATGGGAGCTTATTCTTGATCGTAATCGCAATGAAAACATTCAGATCATAGTGAAATTTCTAACGCAAGTCTAAATCTTAGCATAATGGAAACTTTCGAAGAGTGAAAATATTTAACACAAGTGATAATCATGCTGGTTTGTCTGCACTTGGGTTTTTGTAGGTCTATGTAGATTTCAGATGAATCCACTTTAGAATACAGCTAACAACTACCACAAAAGTAAATTTTTTCTTCTCTCTGCATTGCCTATTCAGAACAACTACAAATGAGCGCCGTCTTCTCCATGGAATGTTAATTGTGAAGTTTACTGGTCATAAGTTTTTGAAATTGGTCAACTGGAGAAAGAAAAGTGTTGTCTATTTGCATTTCTTTGTGAAATCTAGTTCATGTGAAATTATGAAATGAAAAATAATATATATAACATTTACCTCAAACCATTGGTCCTTATAATCACCCAGAACTTTCCCATTATCTGAACACCAACAATTTTTTATATGCAACCTTCCTTGTGATTTTCCATAATCAAGATTATAGGTTGATAAAACACGTATCTGTGATGTTTTGATAAGTCCATTTGTCATACCAAGTGGTGAACGATCTTTGCAAACTGGAGGATACGAGAAAACAATAAAATAACATATGGATAAATTACAGCAATAAATAAACTTGTTGATATTTTAATAAAAATGTGGTTTTCCAATGAGTACTCCTAGACAGAAAACCTAACCCAAATATAATTTCAAGATAATTTTAAAGTCTCCTCTTGTTTTTATTATGTGACAAAATATATCATTATTTGATTGAATGATAGATAAGTGCAATATTTGTAAAAATCAGAGTATATTTTGCCACAATCAAAAAAGAAAACAAAAATGTCTTTCCAGACATTGGTTGTTAGTTAGTCAGCATAAAATGAAAAATATGAGAAAGTAACGTTAACGGAGAAGTAAAATCAGACATACCTTCACCAAATATGGATTCTAAGAGCAAAACAACAACAATAAATTCATATCCCTTTGAATGTTTCATTATTTTAATTGCCTAAATATTTTATATATTAAAATTTAACCGTAAAAAGTGAAATTAAATAGAATCAATTTGAACATTATCTTCATACTGTACCACTGTTTAGTAGAATTCAAAAACCATCCACGAGTCTTACTATCTAAATAATGTTCCAGTGGTGGCAGAAATATAGATGCAAAGTAACTTTATAGTCCTATTGTCATATTATAAGAAACTTTGCAGCAAAGGACGCATTTGCTATACTGAAAAAAAAAACAGCCCTGGATCTATACAAACCATTTTATTGGCTGACAGTGACACAAAACTAAATATTAAAATCAGAAGAATGGTTTCCGCTTTTTCTTAAGGCGATGATTGATTCCATTTTTTTCCATATATTTGATAACTTTTTTTTCTTCTAAATATGCTTCACATGAAGCATGGCAACATCACAAGTAATTCTATTCAAAATATTTGTGCAAGCTATCATGCAACATAAAATAATAGCTGTAGTTTGAAAGAATACATACTTTTTAAACTGTATTTCAGCTTTTCATGACAACGTTTCAAGTTAGTGCAAATTTTATAACATTTAATATTTAATAGAGTTTGTAATAACATTTTTGTACATAAAAAATCAGGGTTTTAATTTTATATCGGTATCTTATTTGATATAATAGGATACAAATCTCAGCAGATTTAAGGTGCGGGTCTATTTTCAAAAAATTAAGTTACCCAATATTTTTGTGATATATTAACAATCAGGATTACTCATTACGTCATCAGTCAATATAATCAAGATTTTTGAGGATTCCTGTTTACAAGTAAATTTTTCATAATCTTCTATATAAGGAAACTGTTCTCATATAAATCGATTGTATTTATTTCAAAACAATGTTTCAACGTTAGGATTATGGATGTATTTCAAGAGGCTTGGTTTTGTATTTTAATGCTAAAGAGGGAAGAGACCGTTCTTTTTGCATGATTTTACACGACTAAAAATTAACAAGCCAGTCTAATTTTTTCTTGGTTTTTCCCTCCCATCGAAATTTCCTTGGAGAACTATTTTTCTTCGGATCCTGAACATTTTGCAAAAAGATTTAAGTTCAACATGGAACTGATTTTTGAGAAATTCATTGTAGTAAACATTCTGTTATGTGTGTGTTGTGAAATACTAAGGTTCTTGCATAACCAAAGCAGATGGCATCTACAATACTATAGACGCCGTTGATATTAGTGTTGTGAGCATAATTGATAGAAATAAGTACGATAAACAATACTGCAGTGGTTATTTATCGGTTTCTGACAAGGGCAAAATTCAAGAAAAAATTTGATTTATATATAGTTGGAAATGACGAAAAGTATACCGTATTTCCTGTAATAAGCGCCCACCTTTTATTAAGCGCCCCCGTCTAATAAGTGCCCACCTAAATTCAAAAATAAATCAATAAGCGCCCAGGGTGCTTATCACAGAAAATACGGTAACACGTTTTGCACCTGGAAAACCATTGGCATCTGGATAAGAACGTCTTTTGCAAGCAATAGAAAATCGTCACGAAGATATGAGCTGTGTTCCTTTCATTTTGAACAATTCCAACATTGAAAATAACCCGGCAAACGAGGTTGATGAAGATTCAGGGACTGACAAAGATGTCAAAATTATTTGAAGATCAAGTTGTTTGCATTTGTGTGTCTTTGTTTCTTTGGATTTCCAATAAGCGCCCACTCCAGTTTCCAAATTTTAAAATAAGCGCCCCCTTCTAATAAGCGCCCACCCCAATTCGAAAAAAGAAATAAACGCCCAGGGCGCTTAGCCCAGGAAACACGGTATTCTTACTCCATGGAAATTTGCTGAGTATTCTTTAATTTTAAAAGTGTATATATGCGACATGCGCTTATATCGAAAGTTAACCCCTATAATCATGTGAGCCCAATAAGCACGGCAGCGCTGCAAGGCTTGGTGGTATTTCCTGTATTGACCCGCTCAATATGGCTGTAAAATAATTATTATTATCCGTATTGAAATAGGAAGTTACGGTATACGTCTTGATTTCTAATTCCACTTTTACCCCGTAAGCACTGTAAAGTACCCTGTACCTCGTGGCTCAAGAAAGCACTTTACCTGAGAACCGATCCTTGTCTCCACAGGGACACGCTAAAGCTCTGAAGGTCCCGTTCCGAACAAAGGTTTGTTTTTTCGCGCCGTGTCTTATGAGCTTCAGCGTACCGGCTGCCAAAAACTAACTTCTGAATATCAGGTAAGACTTTGTTAAAAATGTTCGAATATCTTTATTTATTTTATTTATAAAGTGCGCCGTTTATAGAGTTATTAGCATTTATTTGATTGATTGAAATAATTTTTATCTGGTCTGTAAAATATACCTAAGGCAATTTTGCCTAACCAATTTTGCTTGTAACAGAAAAAAACCCGGAACAAGTAAAATGTGACATTTCAGCACTAATGAGAACTAAAGTAAGTTAAAGTGGCGGTTCTGCAACCATCAGGATTGGATTGCGGATGGTGTGAGTTCACTTTCTGCTGGGAGTTAGAGGTAATACATAAAATTAACAGGAATAGTTGCTAAGACTCTGAAAGTTGATATTTGTTTTCTTTGCTCTTGAAATAAATGAACTATCGAACTATCGATAACACTTGTCCATCATAAAATTACTCTATTTATTCGTTTATTAAACAACTCATCTACAAGACGACTTATTTTAGTTCAACTTAGTCAACATAAGATATATAACTCGTTTGTAGAAGTTGTTTTAGCGATCTGCAGAGAACAAAGCATAGACCTACATACTAATGATTACACAAAAACGTTCACACACTAATTCAAAGAACATTAACGATGAACGTACTATCGAATTATCGATAATATTTGCCCATCATCATAAAATTGCACGCGAACAAATAGAGCAAATTCAAAGTTATTTTAAAAATTGGTTCCAAACTGAATCGAGAAGAAGTTTCAAAGAACATATGGAAATAAGAAGACCAAGTTGAACTTTTATATTTATTTTTATTACTAGTAAAAGCCATGTACCTTCTTTTAGGTGAAAACAAATTTTATTATTATTATGTAGAAAGCTAATGTTTTAAAAAACTCTAAAAGTGAATACGCGACCTTAATAAGTATTATTATATTTAAATAAGTATTATTATCTATTTACCACACCACAAGGGAAAGTTTATTAATTAATGTTGAGATAAATGAATAAGCAGTGACGGTGTATTTTCGTGCAGGCTCAGTCGTTGGGTTACTTCCTTTAAAAATATTGATTTAGACAAACCCATGACGCTATCCTGCGCGTTTTAAATGATTTTTCTTTCTGTAAAGAAGCGCCGTTTGCTGATTTCTGACCATTTACTGCGACTTACAATATGTTGCAATGTATGCATGTATGCAATATGATGTATGTAATATAGTCTTACTAAACGCTACTCGACCTTATTTGACCTTATTTAAAGCGAAAACGAAAATCCATATATAGTTTTTTATGAGAATTCAGATGATGAAGGTGTATTTATTGATTAAGAAAAGAAGAAGCAGTACAATACGAGCATATCATCGTGGTGTTTTTTCTATTTTCCCCAAAAAATTTAAGTACCCTAAGTTTTGTTGATTGAATATGCGCCTCCCTCGAATAAGCGCCCCCTTCCCCCTTGAGGCTCGAAAATTAAATAAGCGCCCGGGCGCTTAATGGGTGCATTACGGTATGTTGAAAGATGAGACTAGATTAGCGTAATAACGGCGTAATAAAAGCCGCACGGGAATTTCTGGAAACTCTGTAGTTACATTATGGTACCGTGGCTGATTTAAACATCCTGTCTGGTATCATGATACAAACCTTCGGACGAACTTTAAGATCCTTAGTCGAGCTTTTGGTAACAGGATACAAACCCTCGGCCGAGCTTTAAGAACCTCGGCCAAGCCTTTGAAAGTTTACGAAAGCCTCGGCCGAGATTCCTGTTCTGGAAAGCTCGTTCGAGAGTTTTCAAACCCTCGGCCGAGCTTTTCATGCCAAAAATCTAGATCGAGGGTTTGTATCCAAAAAGCTCTAGAAATAGCAAAAAAGAAAAAAGAAATTGTACATTTAAGGGAAGAATTTTTTGCGGTATAAATTTTTGCAGATGAAGGCATCAAAAACGGAACTAATATTTGTGAATGACTCAATAAATATGAAATTTTTGAAACTGATGTGCGCGATAGCGAATTCTGCAGAATATATTTTTGCGCATGAGGGGCGAATCCGTAAAACTAAATTCCGCAAAAGTATATTCCGCAAACATTTCTTAAAAATGTGTTCTATTACGAAAATATATTTCTCATTTCTTCCGATATCCTAATTTTGTGAACTTCTCCACTGTAACGCCGGCAAATGTAGTAAAACGATATATGTAGTAAACTTAGTTCAATGTAGTAAAACCCGTCGACATCTGTAGTAAACGTTGATAAATGTAGTAATATCTGTAGTAACGGCATATGTAGTAACACCCGTCGACAAATGTAGTAACGTATTAAATGTAGGAAAATTTTTAACTGGCGATAACTGTAGTAAATCAATATATTCGTTTAGGGCAAGTGTATTAAATTCCATTCTTTGTCATAACTCTTGAATGAATGACTTGAAATGTTAGGTATTTTACTATATTTTTTCAAGGAGCATTTTTAAATAATTTATTTTGATAACTAAAGGATTATTTGCCCTTAGCAACCAAATATTTGACAGGTGGTACAAAAATTATAGAAAATAGTAAGTGGAAATCCAGCTTTAGCCATCTGAACAAATTTTGTGATTGTTAAAAAACACTTGCGAGCAAATACTTGTTGCAGTAAAGCAGTAAAGCGGGTGTAAATAGAGTTTATTAAAAAGATATTACTTTATAGTGTCTTCTTGTTCTATTCAAATTCGATAATAATAATAAGTTAATCGAACCATTTTCAATTTTCTGACCTAAATTAGCCTAAAAAATCAATTTATTGAATGATATTTGAAAAATTGACCCCCAAATTCGAAATCGGCACCCTCAAAATACTAAAACTGGAAACTTTAAAGATAAACAAACCATTTTCAATATTTTTCCCAAATTGACCGAAATTAGCCCAAAAATATATTGCAGGAATGAAAAAATGACACACAAATTTGAAATCAGCTCCCATTAAAATACTAAAACTGGAAACTTTCATTTTGTCCAAATTGGCCTTATTTAGTCCTAAAATCTATTTTTTAGAATGGAGTTTGAAAAAAACGTACAGTAACCAACAACAGTTTGACACATTCCATCATGCAGAAAAAGCAATACTAGGTATGTATTCTCGGTTTACTACAGTTATCGTCAGTTAAAATGTTTACCACATTTAACAACGTTACTACATTTTACGACGGGTGTTACTACATATGTCGTTACTATACATTTGTCAACGTTTACTACAGGTGTCGACGGGTTTTACTACATTTAACTACGTTAACGGCGACACGGGGGTTGCATTTTTAATTAATACAGAGTAGCTACCAGTCAGACTCAAACCACGGTGGGTCTGCCTTAGTCACTATGTTATGGCCCACCCCCTTTCAAAAGCGTTACGCCTGCTCGGTTTAAAGGCAAAGACAACTGAAAACTAAGACTAAACCTAACAGGAGGGTTAACTGAGTATACTGTGCATTTACGTAATTTCCATTTATTTTCTAATTCCTTCGTCAACCGAAAATAACCTTATTTATTTCCTTTTTCGCAAAGCTAAGAGACAACAACAAATAAATTGCAGAAATATTTTTATTTATGTAGTAGCGTCGTATGTCAAACAGTGTATTTCGTCAAAAATCGTATTAGAACCCCCAATGCCTAATTAATCCCAGACAAAAACAGACCGCAAAGCTATGGAGCTCTTTGCCCCATGATACATTCCCGTCTTCATATAATCAGGCGATATTTAAACACAATGTAAATAAATCTCTAAACTCTACGAATTTGTAAATAAGATACATTTAAATAAATCAAACTAAATTTTATACTTTTATACCCACAAATTTTTATACCAAATTTCTGGTTCTATATATCTATTTCTTTTTATACCAAGTTTTTATACCAAATTTCTAGTTCTTTATTTCTGTTTCTTTTAAATCTTGTGGCCTTGTGGCCTGGCTTTGGGTGACCAACAATAAATAAAAAGAAATTTAAAAAAGACCCTGCGATGGGGAGAATGTGTAACGTCGTGAATATGGAATATTCCAAGCCATTTAAAAACTTATAAAGCAGCAGACGACATAACCAATACCTTTATAAGTATAACAAAAATTGAAAACAAATAATAAATAGAAATCAGGTCAAATGAAATAAAACACAGAAAGAATAATTTATTTCGACATGCACAAAATAGAATTTTAAACGCAAGAACAAAAACGCCAAGAATAAGAACATCTAACAAAGTTAATTAATTTTCCTTTCCACGAGGGTTGTTCTTGAAGAAAATCACAAAGGAAAATGTTGAGTAGTAAGCTTGAATTGGTACGACCGTCCTGTCCTACTTGAAAGTAATCACCAGAAATTCAGGCAACAAAGGAAAATATTAAGGGGTATACAAACGGCGTTGGTGAAATCCACCGTTTTACCGTCCACCGCGTACTGTGCCACCGTTCGTGTTTACCGTCGGAAGTAATATTTTACAGATCAGTTTTTTCAGGGATTTTTTTAAAAAATAAAATTGATATTTTAAAGACCAAAAAAAAAATTAACAATTCTTCTTTTCTTTTCTTTTTGCTCATTCTTCGTGACTTATCGGGTTATGGTATGGACGGTTGTGGTATGGTTGTGGATACCTATGCGTTAAAGGTTTATGGCATGATCAAGGTTTATAAATTTATAAGCATGGTTTGGTTATGATTTAGATTTTTGGTTATGGCTTAGGTTTATAGGAAAATGGCATGCCATGAGCAGTTGTTTGGTATAGTTATGGTTGGTTTATAGGTTATTATGGCATGGTGTAGGTTTATGGATTGGTTAGGTTTAGGTTTTTGAAATGGTTTATAATACTTGGTCACTTAACAGCTTGTGACACCCCAAGATATTTGTTATAAGGTATCATGGTAGTCATTTCTGAAAATCCTTGAAACATTTAAAGGCATAATGACAACCATTGACAACATAGAGATTTTCTGAAAATCGTACTTCCCATTGTTGGTCTGTATTCATACTTGGTCTCGTGAAATCTTGTGACTCCTTGAAATATTTAAAGGCATAATAGCAACCATTGACAACATGGAGATTTTCTGAAAATCGTGCTTCCGTTAATGGTTTATCTTCATACTCCATACGAGATGTTTGTTCCTTAGGATGGAATGATCAAAATTCTGAATTAAAATATATTCCAAATGTCCCGCCCCCTATGGCGTCACAAAACTCGAAAATCTCAATTTTACTCAAGTGATCTATTTGACACTTCCTATGTTTTTTCGCTCGAAAAGTTGATGTATAATCTGATACAGTAGAATTTTGCATAACAATTATATGTAGCACATTAAAAAGACCATGGTATAGAAGTGGGACAGGGTCCCGGATCCCGGGACCCATAAAAGTAGAACCATGGAAATAAAAGTGGGACCCCAAAAATAAAAGTGAGACCTCACAAATAAGCATGAAATCGAATATTTTTATTTCTTATTATTTCCTATAGGGAGAGAGGGAGGCGTTTAAAAAGGTTTATTAGAGGTTGTACGGTGAATTTGCTATGAAGTTGTTGCGTACATTTCCGACTTATGGGAATTACAAAAGTAGAATGCTAACAGCAGAAAGAGGTATAGTTTGAGATAAGAAAAGATGAGTATGCATGGTGCTACGTATGAGTGACAATAGTTGTTAATGACACACTTAAAATATATATATATATCGTAGCCACTTCAAAAGGATTTTGAATGGGATAAAATTCATCTGACGTCCCAAACTTACTGTATATGCTCTAATAAGCGTACCGGTGCTTAATATATTTTTAGGATTCTTTCACGGGCGCTTGATAGAGAAAGCTCCCTGCTTTATACTTCCTTTAGTAATCCTATAAGCGGGGGGGGGGGTCGCGCTTGTTTGAATAGAGACGCTTATTAGAGTATTAACGGTAGTTAGTTTGGAGGGATAATGAATAGTTCGCGCTATTCTTAGCATGTAGTTATGTATAACAGTGTGAGCAAGAATAAAATTGTATGGCGCACCTAGCCCAGTGGATCAAAAACTTATATAGTCCGCAGTAAAGATCATGTTAAAGTAAGCTAAATTCCTTCAAAGGGTAGCTTCCAATAGCTGACCAGTAAGTTACATTTTCTGGTCTCTAAATTGTCAAGTTGACACTAATCTGGTCTCTAAAATAGTGTATCAAGATTAGGATTATGCTACACCATAGGTAAACCGCATATTTAGTCCTAAGTTGGTATAATTTGAAATTGTAGCGGACGACGAAGATATTGTTGTAAATAGATAATGTTGGTATAATTTGTTTATAATACAAACATTTAAGAAAATAAAATTTTCAAAGGTTTATCCCCTGGAAATAAAACCTCTACCCACAGAAAAATAGAGCGTAACATTGAATTTTGGTCGGACTATGCACATTCATTCGAATAACGTTCATTCATTATATGACTATGAGTACGTGAAAGCTTTTGTAATTGTTATGTTTTTCCTGGTTCGATAAATAATTTAGCGTCATATTACGAATGCTTGCGTTTTGAAATAAAACGTATGTGTGTGCGTTTGCGTCATGAGTGTGATAAAACAGACTCTTAAGTGTAAATTAAGCTTGGTTCAAAATTTTATTCAAATGACCAGTTGTCATTGGCAGTTTCAGTTGCAGTCTAATTAATAAATGATAAAAAACAGTTTGTTAAATGGAATTTTATGCATGATGTACGTGGGTAAAAGTAAAAATAGAAATACGTCTTTTCAATTTTTTTTTTATATTAAAAATTCGAATTACATGAGTAAATATACGCATGGAGGACCGAAACAATCATTCGAATTACGTGCGCTTTCAAATTACAGGAGTTCGAATTGGAGTTTTTAATGAGAATTTACTGGCATGGTATAAAAGAAATACTCATAATAGTGAGACTACGAAAATATAAGTGGGACCAAACATATAAAAGTGGATCGAATATTTGTATTATTCCTTATTATTAGAGGTACGCTAACAAAGTCGCAATGTGGAAAATATAAAGGAACAACATATGGAAATATCGTCGGGGTTTTATATCGTTCCAGAGCTTCTTGCTTTTTCGAAAAACGGAAATCCTGGGCAAGCAAAAAATAAATCGTTACTTTTCTCTGTCGAAATTTCAAGATCAAAGAAAAATATATTAAATATATTCCTTAGATTGAAGGTCACAAATGAGAGATGGAAATGAAAAAAAAACTTTAATATGTTTGATCTCACGCAAAAAAGAAACAAACCTCAATCACAGACTTTTTTTAAGTTGTAAATGTGTAAAAGTATTTTGAGGATGAAAATGATTTTTTTTTAAATCTTCATAGTATAATTTTTGAATTTTCCTGAACTTCGGTTAATTCGAACATTCGCTAATTCGAAGAAAATGCCTGGTCCCTTGCGTGTTCAAATTAGCGGATGTGCACTGCAATACCTTATCAAGAAAGGTTCTATGGGTCATAATTATTGGATTATTTCATCGATACAAATATTTATTTTCATATTATTTGAGTTCCGAAAATGTTTCTACGACCGATCGCATAAATTATAAGACAATTTACGAATTTTGACAAGCAATGCAAGCCATAAGTAAAACGTAAATACGGGAAATGACCAGGATCTTGGGTCTTTTTGCAAACTCGACAAATTCTGCTGTTCGTAGCAGCCTAGTACCCAGGCTCTTGGAACATATTCAACTTTTTGTGTCTTTAGGTTTGCTACCTAAAATTTAAGGCTTTTTAGCGAATTGAAAATTCTGGATTTTTACTCAAATTTTGCCTTGTCTCAAATATTTATGCGATTGCTTGTAGGGAATTATAAAAAAGTAGCTCTCTCGCACCGGCCTAAATTGAACTAGATACAGTTGGTATAATTTGCTAGTTTTTCTCATAAAGCAAGTAAGACCCTGATATTATAATGTTAGCGGGGAAAAAAATCATTGCTACTTTCGTTCTCGGGTGTCATGTGACCAAATTTCATGTTTCGAAATACTCTAAAATTGCAATATGCGGAAAGCAATAAGTGTTTTGCGCTCACATTAAAATACTAATGGAGATAAACAAACGGTTTTCAAGATATTTAGGCCGGGTGACTAAAAATGGCGCTTCTGAGGAAATCGCAATTCAAGATTTGGAAATAGTAAATCGCTAAAATAAATATATCTACACTAAATAATATGGTAGTGTAGTCATTAAAACGCCCCCGCTGCATAAGTTTCTCCGTCCTTTTCCTCATTTTTGTCATCCAATTAACAGCAGCGTAAGATTTTCCGTCTGTTTGTTTGAAGCAAAGTATTAATATTTTCCAGTTGGACAGCATAAACGTAAGAATATTGGCAATGAGACAATTATACCTTAGATAAGTCCAAGATCACAAAGTACAAAGAAGGAAGGAAGTAAACCTGGAGAACCTATTTACAATGAAGAAGATTTTAAGGCATTAGAAGATTAAATTCAATGCATGTTTCATTAGAAAAGAATCCCAAATTAATAACTGCAATGTTATTAAGACTGCAAAAGAACGTAATCAAATACTCATAAAAGAATAAAATGAGGAAGCCCTCATATCAGTTGCTTAGGACACCAAAGGTATAAAACGCGGCAGATTTACAGTTTTCTGGGTGAAATTTAAGAAAATCAATGCCTTATTCTGCATAAATAAAAGTACAAAAGTTCAAAAAAACGTACAAAATTTGAAAATTCGACATTTAGCGATTTTTTGAGGGGGAATCCTCCTTAAATTAAGTCGGGGAACATCGGAAAATCGGAATTTAAAAATCTGTAAAGGCTAGTGATGTATTGTAGTGTTACCTCTGATAGGAAATCTATCTAAGATTATAGATAACTACCCCAGTGTGCAAAAACTTGTTCAAAGTCCGCAGTATAAACGCTATAACCTACAATCCCTCACGTAAATATTTGAGACAAGGTGAATTTTGTGCAAAAATTCAGAATTTCAAATTAGGCAAAAAG
>JAULBZ010000680.1:0-27881 GCA_032360805.1 Neoturris breviconis
TTTGTTGATTGGATAAGCGCCCCCCTTGAATAAGCCCCCCCCCCCCTCCCTTTGAGGCTCAAAAATTAAATAAGCGCCAGGGCGCTTAATCGAGGCATTACGGTAAATGATCACTATGGAGGTGAGTTTTGTCCCCAAAAAACCCTCCTCTACAGTGATTATTTTGACTACTAGGTCAACAAAAATAAAGACAATCTGCTTCTGCATTTTATTCTGCTTTTGTCAGCATTTTTCTTTCTTTTTTTTAATACAGTAAAATGTGAATGGGGTGGTAGATAGACTTGTACAAAAAAACCCCACTTATTTTCTACCTTGCATCCTCCCACAGTGGCTTCCTGGAAACATTTATAACAGTGCTTGAAATGAGAGTAACTAATTACTGTGGAGGAGATTTTTTTAGCATTGCTGTAGGCTATAAAGCCCGAAACAATGGTAAAAAAAAACAGTGATTAATTGTTCTTATTTTAAACACTGTATAATGTGTTCTGAAATGTTGCAAATTGTACATTGTCTCTAGCCTGTGTTTACAGGTTTATAGTCCCCCATCTAAAATCTCAGACTATGCGCTAATTCTCTGTATTTGAAAATCCTAGAATTTGGGTTTTATATCGCCTACTGATATTTGAACAAATTCTGGAATCGAGCAAGCTGATTGATTTAATGTTTTTTTTATGTGTTTGCAACCGAGGGGAGGGAGTGATACCTATACTGAGAATGTAATAAAGGTGCACAGACTAAATTAGAGTGTATACTCACTGTGGAAGACAGATATTTGAGCATAGCTTCAGGCTTTGTAGTCTGAAGCTAAGTTCAAAAATTGCTCCTCCACAGTGATTAATTGCTCTTATTTCAAACACTGCCTGTCCCTAATTATAAGAACTTTTTAATTACAGCAACTCCACAGGTAGTGATTGAAGAAGGTACAGAAATGTCCATCAAAGAAGGTGAAAGTGTGAGTTTTATCTGTAGAGTTCATGCATATCCGGCTCCACTTGTACAGTGGAAACGCAACAGTACAGCAATATTAACTACTACCAATACAAGCAGTGGTGCACAAGCAACAAAAGTTGCTCTTCCTATAAATAAAGTTGCATTGAAGGATGCGGGATTTTATACATGTTTTGCTGGTAACGATCAGGGAAATGGAACAGCAACAATAAAATTATCAGTGGAAGGTATGTAATAGTTGTCGAAATAAGAGTAAATAGCCACTGCGGAGGAGAGATTTTTGGGTTCAGGCTTTGTATGCTGAAATTATGCTCAAAAATCACTCCTCCACAATAATTGTTAGCTCCTATTCCAATCACTGTGTATTTAACTTCAGATATGTTTTTAGCAGTATTTGTAATAAAAATATGGACTCTATGATGAGAAGTAGAAAAAAAACAAGATTTTTGGCAAAGAGCTGTTTTGGAAGAGTCTTTATAGAATATTTGTACTGGAGCAGGGTTTATACAGAATCAGGGTTTATACAGAATCAGGGATATCAGGGAACATCAGGGAAATTGAAAGTTCATCAGGGAAAATCAGCGAAATGTTGAAATTTTCATTCAAAATCAGGGAATTTGTAATCTAATCTGGCATTTTATTCGCCAATGTTTCTGTATTTTTCTGTAGCAACTGTATGAGTAATTCTTTTCCAATCAATATCGTGAATGATTTATTGGTCATTTTAGGTTGAAAATGTTTTATGCAAAATAATGCCATTTTTATTTTTTTTTTATGGTTAGAAAACCTGCAAAGAAAATCAATCAGGGAAATTTGACATAAATTAAAACCCAAAATCAGGGAAAATCAGGGATTTAATTTGTAAAATATCTGTATAAACCCGGCAACTAACCAATTCTCAGTTGAAATAACACTCATTGATCAAAATAAGAGAAGTTATCACTGTGGAGGAGTAATCTTTGAGCAAAGCTTCAGGCTTTATAGTCTGTTATGCTCAAAAATCCCTCCTCCACAGCGATTATTTACTCTTATTTCGACCACTGTAGGTAAAGCTGTCAATATTGATATCAAGGACTGAACTATCGATATAATCGCGATATTGTAATAATCGCAACTGCTTTAACTGTATTCTGCACAATCACTGTTTGCTTTGTAGCCTGGAACTATTCTCAAAATGCCCTCCTCTACAGTAATTATCTGTTCTTGCAGTGTTCGAAATAGGAGTAAATAATCACTGTGGAAGAGTGCTTTTTGAGCAGTTTTTTTTTAAATTTATTTTGAGCACTGTCTTATTTCGTTCATTCTTTATTTTTGTAGCATCAGGTGGTTCTGGTGATGGTGAGGATGACAAAACTATCTTAATTGTAGTCATCGTAGTCAGCATCATCGTTATTATACTTATCTTACTGATTGTATTTTTGTATATAAAGTATAGAGATGTACTCTGTGGTCAGTATAATTCAGCTAATGGCACATTCTACACAGATTTAGTGGTGAGTGTTCACGTTGTTGTTTATTTGTTTATTTCATCTACAGACTCTTGGTAGAAGTTCTATTCCTCAAGTTGAAGTCACATCCGGAATGCACAATTTTGCACACTAGATCCCACTAGGCATGTGAATTTAGGGCTGTTCCAAACGTGACCAGAAATTAATACCATATGATCATACAGCTTCACAGTGTTATAAATTAGAGGAAATAATCACTGTGGGGGAGGGATTTTTAAGATAGCTTCAGGCTTTCTAGCTGGAAGCAATGCTCAATATACACTCCTCCACAGTGATTTTTTGCTCTTATTTTGACCTCTGGTAATTCGATCAATATGATTTATGAGATAATTTAACATCATCAGAATTTCACTGTACAGAAACTATAAATACTTTTGAAACAAGGAGTCCTGGCCTTTTGTTCTCTTCTGGCAATTTTTTTTTTTTTTTTTTTTTTTTTTTTTGTAGATAACGTTTTATATTAATGGTAAACAAGAGAAAAAGCAGTGTACAAAATAACAGGAATTGCTCAAACATCCCTTCTCCACAGTGATTATTAGTTCTTATTTCGAACACTGAAAGGAATAAAAATGCTTACATTTCTAAGCTAACAAGTATTAAGATAGCTGCTTATAAGTTTTTATTGACAAAAAAATCTACTCCACTTGCAATATACAGAATAACTTTAACTCAATGGGTAAAAACTTGTTTGAAGTCCACAGTAAAGATGCTAGAACAACATTGAAAACCTTGCTCTTTGCTGCAGACCCAGAACAAGTTTTTGCGCACTGGGATGAGCCAATGTCAAAAAATTTATCATTAATAAATTGTTTTATTCGTTAGCATTACTGTTCACTGCATACACTGATTTCGTTTCCCTTAGGGACCATCTCAAAATTTCGCTCCAAAACCAACTTTTTTGATAGAGTTAAATCAACTAAAATTGACAAAATTAAACCAAAATGAATCTTTGCAGAAGTCGGTTAGGTCAATAAGCTTGCAATGGATTGGTTTCAATCCATTGCAAGATCATTGTACTCTCTTTCGTAGATTTTATTTTTGAGACGCTCCCTTATATGATAAAAATTTATTTGTAGCAAGAGGAAAAAGATGCATCTTGTCTCGCTGATATAGAAAATAATCCATATGCTATAAAGAAGAATATAAACATTTCAATGCGTGGCGATAGAAGTGGTTCCGTCAGTGCCAATGGTAGATTGTTTTCAAATACAGGAAAAGGAATGAGTCTACGAAATACTCTAAAAATGTCTGGCAAAGGACCTACATCTCCAACTGCAGAGAGTAATTATGCTCCATTAGGTTTGTTTCTACTTTTCTATATTTTCAGTGCTGGATGCTGTTAATATATATACCAAAGAAACCAATGCAGTGCAAAAGCTCGTTGAGAACAAACTTCCTGTTCAGTTTTATTTGTATTGATTCATTGGCATGAAATTTCCTTTGGAGAGTGTGTATTCTTTAGAAACTAATAACTTGTTCTAGAATGTATATTTTGGCATTCTGGAACCTCCACTAGATGAATTCGTTTGTGTGAATTTTAAATGAAATCATTACATTGGTTGAAAGCAACACTACTTACGTCACTTTCAGCCAATGTAACGGCATTTGAATAAACGAATTCGCCCAGTGGAGATCTGCTGTTATAACACATTAGAATTATAGAATTAATTCCATTCTAGATTCTTTGGTTTGTCAGGGCAAAAGTATTGATTTCAAACATATTGTATTTGACGAGATACTTGGTACTGGTGAATATGGACTAATAAATGGTGGTCGTGTGATTGATGATGAAGACCCTACTGTTTATAAAGAAGTATCTATTAAAATGCTGAAAGGTAGTTCTCATACCATAAAATCCCCAATATAGCCCCAGCGCCAAATAACTGAAAAGGACAAAAATAATTTTTTTTGGGGGGGAGAGGGGCTTATATTAGAAGGGGAGCTTATAAATGGGAGGGAATTTGTGTTCCAGCTGTGAACACTCAGGTATTGAAGGACGTGTTTATTTGGTAGGAGGAGTGATAGAAATCCTGTGTTAATACAAAGTTTTTGGAGATAAACATAGAATGCAAGGGTTTAGAAAGGTGTTTAGCAAGTGAAATGCGTAAAGAAATCGTTATATGATTTTTTAATACACGGTCTGGTGCTTTATTATACTCTTCCCTTAGGCCATACCGATACTTGAGGGAACTTATATTCGGGAGCATAATTGCATTCCATGGGGGGGTGCTTGATTCAGGATTTTAGGATAAAATCCTGAATCAAGTATGGTATCAGTAGTCGAAAATAAGGCTAAGCAATCACTGTGGAGGAGCGATTTTTGAGAATAGCTTCTGGGTTTTTAATTTGGAATTATGCTCAAAAATCACTCCTTCACAGTGATTCATACTCTTAATTCCACTACTGATTCAATAACTATTACTCCATCATCCAATATATAAAACACTGTGTAGGGGGGAAGTTTGAACATTGCTTCAGGCAGTCTAGCTTGAATCAATGCTCAAAATCACTCCTCCATAGTGATTGTTTGCTCTTTTTTTGTGCACTGCCATCCCAATAGAAGATATGTTCATTAAGAATGTTCATTTTGAAACTGAGAGAACCTGTAAAGTAAGAAATTGTTCACACGCATTGTTTGGCACACGGTTGGTGTTTTATTACGGTGAAATAGTCTTAGGATGTAATCTTCAGGGGATAAAATTGTTGCTGATCATCACTGTGGAGGAGAGATTTTTCAGAATATTTCATCTGAAGTTGGCTGAAATATTCTGAAAAATCTCTCCTCCTTTTGACCAGCATTTATTTTAAATGTTGGTGTTTTATTCTGTAGATGATTTCAGTCCATCAGAAAAACGTGACATATTAGAAGAACTACGTATGATGAGAAGGATAGCAAAGCATGCTAATGTTATCGCATTTGTTGGTTGGTGTATTACTGACGGTAAGGAGGAGAGTGTGTTGTAAATCAGTGCTAGAAAAAAAGAGCAAATCTTACTTCTCCTCAGTGATTATTTGTTCTTTTTTCTAGCACTGTGCATGTAATATTAAGCTGGAAGTGCCTTCCTCGAAGATCTGGTCGATAGTTTGCACTTGTTGTTAGGTTTGGTAATGTTTAGCTACATGTCTACAGGAACTCTTGCTCTTCTGATTGTTCCTGAAACTTAACCAGTGTTCGTAATAAGAGAAAATAATTACTTTGCAGCTAAAAACTGTACTTAAAATACACTCCTCCGCATATGATGTTCAATCATTATTTTGAGGCTTAACCACCCACTTTATCTTTATAAGTGTGTTATCTATTGCACTGTGGAGGAGTGGTTTTTGAGACAGCTTCGGAGATTATATTTTAAAAACAATGCTCAATAATCACTCCTCCACAGTGATTGTTTGCTCTTATATCACTACTATTGACTGATTTCCTTGTTAAAAGAACCTAATAAAGTTGCTGACTCATCATTACTGTTCTGTATATTCCAGACAACGTATACGTACTAGAAGAATATTCTCCATTTGGATCTTTGCTAACTTTCTTACGTACACATCGATCACTGAGGCAAAGTACAGAATCATTGGACCAACTTGCATTAGAAGATCGTGTTGATCAAAAAACTATGTTATCCTTTGCTTGGCAAATTGCTGCTGGTATGCAACATCTTGCTGCGTCTCAGGTAAGAAGGGCCCATTGAGCAAAAACGTCGTTCTACGTTGATCTAGCGCCATTAACTGCTGACTTTGAACAGATTTTTGCCCACTGGGGTGAGCATCTAATAAATAGGTCTGGATAGGCTTTGCAGCTGAACACTATGCTAAAAAACGCTCCTCCACAGGTGATATAGTCAGGCTATGTTTTATATTCAGGCTTGCACCTTGGTAGAAATGTATTTTGAGTGTAATTTTCAACTTTAAAGATAAAAATTATACAAAAAATATACACTTTGTTTTGTTTATCTAGTACGCATTACGAGATTGTTTCCTTGATCCTCTTCTCTGTAGATTTTATCTTTGCTTCTTTGCATCGTTCATCTATATTTATCCAGTGGGCAAATACTTGTTCAAAGTCTGCAGTAAAAACGTAAGAACAACGCCTAACAACGTTGTTCTAGTGTCTTTACCGCAGACTTTGAACAATTTTTTTCCCATTGGGTAGTCCTGGATTCCCTCTTTTACTCTGTCTTAGAAAATCTTTTTAATGTTATTGTAGATTATCCATCGTGACTTGGCTTGTCGAAATGTTTACTTGTGTCATGAGAAGACGTGTAAAATATCAGAATACGGTCTTGCAAGAGATATTTATGCAGAAAATGTTTACCGAAAAACAACGGGGGTAAGTATAGTTGTGGTCTTGAAATATCGACGCATTTGATTGATTTCTTTGATAATGGCAGATCGTTAATTCAGTACACTTTCTTTTTTTATATAAGCAACTAAGTCTGGTCTCAATACTGACAGTTGCTCAGAATAAACCGAAATTTCAGTGCTAAGAGTTAAACAGTAGTTGCTAAATGTTTCGATATATATATATCATCTTTTGAAAGAAAGCTAACAGAAAAGCCAGATTTTTGGTATAACAAATAAGAAATATGTATTTTACGTGATTAATATACGAAACAAAAACATTTAACTTAAGCAACTTACAATTTTACAAATAAATTCCAGAATCAGAAAGTTTGTTATGGAAAATGGAAAGAAACATGGTATTACAGCATTATGAACTGACATTCAAATGTGAAAACAAAAAAATTGGAATTTATGTATACCGTATTTCCTCGATTAAGCGCTCTCTTTCCCCATTGTTATATATTTTCCATTAGCATTACATAATATTAATACAAACTGGGACTGTTGCAGCTCCAATCTGTGATTTGTTTAGCCCAGGCCAGTTGAATTCGTGTTGAGAAATCTGTTTGATGTGCAGGAGTTTAAATAATGGTTTCACTGTGGAGGAGAGATTTTTCAGAAGCCAATTTAGCAGACAATTTTCTGAAATATCTCTCTCCTCCACATTGTTTTAACCCCTGGATGAGTATTTGCTAATTTGTGTTTCTAATAGATGTGCTCAATATAAAAGCAAACAATCACTGTGTAAGAGAAATATATGAGTACAGCTCTAGGTTTTTTAGCATGAAGTTATCTCAAATAACACTCCTCCAAAGTTATTATTTTCTCTTGTATAGACATGAAGAAAGTATTGTTACAGCATGTTTGGTGATTTAAAACGTTTTTACGTTTCTTTTTGATAGGGTCAACTACCTGTACGATGGATGTCATACGAAGCTGTGTTTAATGGACAATATACAACTCAATCTGATGTGTAGGTTCAGGCTTTTGAATTCACTACGTCATGCCCCTGTGAAGGAGCATCTTTGGAGACTAATTTGCAGCCTGTTTGGCTGCAGATTAGCCTTCGAAGATGCTCTTCCACAGGGGAATGCCGTAGTGAATCCAGATGCATGTAGGTTTATGTTTATTTATCTCTGAGCTAGTATCGACATCCCATAAAAGAGTACTAAGTCAACTCCAGTGGGCAAAAACTTGTTCAAAGTCTGCGGTAAAGACGCTAGAACAACGTTTTCAGCGTTGGACTTTGAACAAGTTTGTTCCCAATCGATGCATACTGTACACATATATTGTCCACTTCGATTTGCGTTATGTTGTAAAAGAGAAAATAGACTTCTGTCAAAGAGATTGAATCAACCCAGTACCCACGGTAATTTCTCCTAACATCTTCATAAAAGCATTCTTCTTTTAATGATCGCGTAAATTTTAGCGGCGTTAAGTACCATGCCGTGTTAATTTATAAGCGTAATAAGGTATGAAACCTAGCATGGCCTGAAGCTATTGCTCAAAAATCACTCCTCCACGGTGATGTTCTAATACCAAGCACTAGAACCCATTGCGTGTGTAAAGGCAGTGAAGAAGAGTATCCTTTATGAACAAGTGTAGCCTGGCGCTATATTTATTTTACAAAATCTGTATCTGATCTGTGTTTTACTGGACAACTAACTTCTTTAGCAGCATGATAGTTAACTCAGTTCCTCTTCTTTATAGTTGGTCTTTTGGTATATTGCTATGGGAACTGGTAACGCTAGGTAAAATTCCATATCCCGGTATCGTAAGAACTGAACAGTTACTGGACGAGTTAGAATCAGGGTATCACATGGAAAACCCAGGGCATATATCAACTGACTTGTAAGTTGTTTTGAATGTATTCTCTAATCTTTGAATGAGTACCGTCGTCGAAGTAAGAGTAAACAATCACTTTGGAGGAGCTGTTGTTTAGAACTATGCTCAAAAATCCCTCATCCACGGTGATTATTTACTCTTGTTTCATCCAATGGTGTACAGATTGGTTCCACGTTATTCTATTGTTTTGATATATTTAAAAGAATGGTCGCTGAAAAGAAGGGTGTCAAGTCAACGAGCTTATCATTAATTGGTTCTTTCTGAAGAAGCCAATCAATTGCAAGATATTCAGATTTAGTTGGTTGTCTCAATACCAGGGGTTAAAATAAGTACCGATCATCACTGTGGAGGAGAGATTTTTCAGAATATTTTCATCCAATTTGACTGAAAATGTTCTGAAAAATCTCTCCTCCACAGTGATGACCGACACTTATTTTAAGCCCTGCAATAATTATACTCTTTTAACTTTCAATTTCTTTACGTGATTTTTTGCTTAATATACTTCAAAATAATGTTGATGTAACCCAAAAATATTGTATACTAGATACCTGCTGATGAATTCTTGTTGGAACCGTGAACCAGCAAGTCGTCCAACGTTCGATAGCTTACATAGACAACTTGCTGATATAATGAGAGATGCTGATGAGGTACGATTCATCTATTCATTATTTCATTCAAACTAATAACTATTTATAAGTTTCGCGTTGTAGGAGTACCCTTAAGTATGGTTTTCAGTTTTACTGCAAAAAAAAAATACTCCGGAGGTGATCCGGCTGTTCATTTCAGGCTTGAATGTCTTATATATGAATGATAAGATGCAGCTTCCTGGTGGAGGAGTACATATTGAACATATCCAGATTCGCATCATGAAATCTTTCTAGTACCTATTTCTATACAACAAAATGCGGCTGTTGATGAGTAGAGTATTAATGCCAAAAGAAAACGAACTGAAAAGTTTCATGATTTTTAATTATTTCTGATTTTTGATGGCACCATCATTAAATGACTTACAACAAAACATATGGCGGTCCGCAACAATAAAGGGATAACCTTCCTTTACATTGATTATTTACTCATGTTTTTAAACACTGACTTCCTTTAACTCTATATGGGCCGGGGGCTAACTTTTGAAGGAATGGCTTATGTGACTAAAATTAATTTTAATTTTAATTTTTAAAGGGTAATTTTCCCCTAGCAACCACATTTGCCTCAAAAACGTTTTGGCTTTCACAAAAAAATATTTTTTGCACTACCTTCTCTTCCAATGACGACGTCATCATGAGTGATGATGTCATCAGGAAAATAATTATTCTAAAATGTTAATTATGTGTTTACCTAACTTTCTGGAAAGTCACTATAGCATGGTTACATCAAAAGTATGGAGGGGCTATTTTATTTTAGCCTCTACCCCCTCTTCATCCGCCCCTCCACCCTCGACAGAGACCCCCACAAGGCCCGTCCTGAATAGGGTTAAGACGATTTCATAACCCTAACAATGGAGAGTGATAATGTAGAAATCAATTCAGTATGAATCCTCAAAATAACTGTCGGACATCACCGTTGGAGGTGTGGTTTTTAAGTACAGTTTTCAGCTGCTAGGTTGAAGACTGCACTTAAAAAAACACCCTTCCACAGGTGATGTTCGACAGTTATTTTGAATCTCACAGCACTCTCCTCCGCATATTACAGCAGTCGAATTAACGTGGAAATTATCACTGCGTGGAGAAGTGATTTTGGCTTTATAGCCTGATCTTATGCTCAAAAACACTCCTCCATAGTGATTATATTTCGAGCACTGTATTGAAACGCTTAATTTTATCTCTTAGGTACATATTGACCTACAAAAATTACACGAATTAGAATTCCATGATGCATACGACGATTTGAAATCACCGACGGAGGATTTTCGTCGTCCGGCAACATTTAAAAGCATCACAGAAGAAGATGGCATTGATAATCCTGAAGTTACTGTGGACGATAATTCCGATGCTCCTGATGCTATTACTAGTGCAATTGCGTAATATTCATGCATTTTAGTCTCCTATTGTTTTATATCGTTTATTTAAAGTTACGGAACCGAATATTATAGTACTACTTTTCGGCTACTAATTTTACTTGTCGTCATAGCCTTTGCATTTCTGACCGGAAATAGTTAAGTTTGCATACATGTCCCGTTGGACAAAAACGTGTTCAAAGTTCACAGTAAAGACGCATTGTTGTTGACTTTGAACAAGTTATTATTCTTTATAATTAATGCATACCGCACACATCTATTGACCACTCCGATTTGCCTGTGCAAAAATATGTTCAAGGTCCGCAGTAAAGACGCTAGTACAACGTTTTCAATGTTGTTCTAACATCTTTACAGCTGACTTTTTACATGTTTTTGCCTACTGGTTTATGATCACGCAGGCGTACCGAAGTTAGATTATTGGCATAAATAAATGGGAATGAGTATAATATACCAAGTAGGCAAAAACTTGTTCAAAGTACACAGTAAAGACGCTAGAACAGCTTTAAAAACACACTGTTCTATCATCTTTACTGTGGACTTTGAACAGGTTTTTGCTCTTGGGTATAAGTTTTTGAGCATAACAAGACTGCTCAAAAATCACTCCTTCGCAGTGACCAATTGAAATTGAGATCATCTTTATTCTACGAGCTTATCGTATCCCAATCGGCAAAACATTATAGCGTCGTTACTGCGGACTTCAAACAGGTTTTTGCACACTGGAATTAATCAGTCAATCAACAAAATTGTCAGATTTCTCTAGAGATTTCTTCGAGACAAGGAAATGGCTTCAAAATGGTCATACCTTCAGAAAAAATGACCCTTACCCTCTTATTTCGCCTATTCCGTAGTTATTTTATTATGGAATAAATTCCTTTGAATTATACAGAAATAATTATTTATTATTGTTATTATTATCATAAATATTCCAACCTCATTCCCAGAGTTCGTTTATAAACCCTGGGTATAACGTAACACATTTACTAATTTCTCGTATATTTTCGTATATGTATTTTTATCATGTTAATTTGGTAACTAAAAATATCCCCTTCAATAAGTTAACTTATTCTAATTTCACGTTATTTTTATATTAACTCTTTTTAGCGAGTGGACTGTTTTATATTATTGCCGATTTCCTAAAACCAATCCGTTACGCGATCATTGACTCAGTACTCTCCTCTGTAAATTTTATATTTGAGACACTCTCTTACTAGCCAGGATTCCCGCCTTTTTTTTCCTTCTCCGAATTTTAGAAGGCACAGCGTATAAGCCTGCCAAGTACGGAGCCGTACATCTCCCTGTGTATTTTTTTTCTGTAAATAACTTTGCGTATAATATTTAAGTTTTAGAAGATAAGATGATAACCCGTTGGGGAAAAACTTGTTTAAAGTCAGTAGTAAAGACACTAAAAACGTTGTTCTGTCTTTACTGCCGACTCTGAACAAGCTTTTGCCCACTGCGAAAAAGAATAAAACATACGCATATTTTGTATAATTGCAATGTTTAAAAGTAATCGTAAATAATATTTGTGAAGTAACGTTCTTGCATTTGACTTGCTCAATGTTAGAAGGAGCCAATTAATTTCAAGGTCTTGAACTTTCTTCTCTCCTTCACATGTATTTTATACGCGCTTACGCAATTTTTGTATAATTTTGTTGTATATAGTTTGTATGAACGAAAGGTATTTTCTTAATTAAAAAATTTCCAATGTTTTTTTATTAGTCTCTTCGACAAATTTGACGCCCCCAATCATAGATATACGCCCTAATCAAGGAAGTTTGAAACTTTATTGCCCTAATGTAATGCTGGTTAGACTTGTCGGTCAGGAAAAGTCTTAGTTTTTAACTCGGCATACAAACTTGCAGATAACAAATATCGCCTTCGTTAATGCGCAGAGTTCCCCAGCCGGCAAAAACCTGTTCAAAGTCAGCAAAATAACGCTAGAACAACGAGAAGCCCTGGGAACGAAGTTGACTCCTCCACTTATTTATTTATTGTGAGAGGGGAGTAAGCAAAGTTATAGTCTTCATGATTACGTTGGAAGGTGCAAAAAACTGTCCTTATGCGGCAATCACAGTATTGGCTTTGTTAACAAATGGTTTTGTTCTTATACAAGTAGTTTTACAGTTATCCCTACTTAGTGGGCAAAAACTTGCTCAAAGTCCGCAGTAAAGACGCTGGAATAACGTCGTTCGGCTATGTTCTAGCGTCTCCACTACGGAATTTGGACAAGTTTTTGCTCACTGTGTAGGTGGTAGTTCAATTACAGTGCAAACATGAGTTTTAAACAAATCTGAGAACAAAGGCACAGCGTATAAGCCTGCCAAGTACGGATCCGTACATCTCCCTGTATATCGCCAAAGGTATATGGTGTGAGAAAAATGATGATATCAGAAGGTGCTGCTGAAAAGGGTCTGTAATTAGTAGTATGATTTATATGTTTTACCATAGAATCGAATTGCGTATATAGAAACCGGGTTGATTTTGCTGTATTGGTTTCAATTTTGAAATATAAACAAATGGAGAGCAGAATGTTTACGTAAATTGCACCCTTCGTGTCAGATTGAATCGTACGTCATCTACAACGGAGTGCATTCTCAGATTTTATTGTGTATTCACGTGATGTAGCTAAGAAATAAATAACTTGAAAAACATTATTGCATATCACGCGGAATTTCTTCTTACACAAGAAGTAGTTATGAAGTTCTTGACATGCGTATGCTTCCTTGCTTTGATAAGTTATACATTATGTATCGAAGTCAACGCCCAACCGGCTGATCCAAGATGGTCTGACGTATTTCAACAGAATTTCAAAGAAACGTTTTATTATCCAGTAATTGGCACGCATTACACGAAAGGTACTTATTACTACGACTACGCAAACAAACGTTATCGTATCGATCGTGATAATGGGCGTTATGATCGATACTGTGGATTCAATGGTATCAGGGCGTTTCAAAATACGCCCTGTACTCAACTTGTTGTTGATGGTATGAGATGGATGATTTATCCGGATAAGAAAGCATGTTGTCAGTAAGTTTATCATGTGTGGCGGAGTGATTTTTGAGCATAACGCCCCAAATTCGAAAATGCTAAGCTCAAAAATCTACTTCGCAGTTTATTTTATCCAACTTTACCGACTTTTTATTAGCGTTTAACGTTTGTAGAGACTATTTCTAGTGGGCAAAAACTTATTCAAACTCCGCAATAAAGACGCTAAAACAACTGGGTTGCTAACTATTAGTATGATCACAACGAAATTATGTTTTTTTGCCTTTAGATGCTGTGACGCAGCACACGGTTGTGGAATATTAAAGCCAACTTGGTTAACTGGTGCGATATTCTTGGGTAATGTAAACGGCACATACAAATGGAATCAAAAAGGGTTGCAAGATAACTTTTATTTTGAAACAGTCAAAGATCGTGTCATGGTAAGAATTAATCAAGTACCGAATGATATTCAAGATTATGATCCCGCAAGTTTTAAGAGTACAATTGACAACATGGAGGATATTTTTAAATTACCGTCATATTGTGTAGCTGGAACAAAATGTTCTTTCTTATCAACATGTCGTGCGGTTGGCAAATAGAAACGAAATTAATATGAATCCAACCTCATTTCCATGCTTCTTACCTTTTCGAAACGACGGAGAGCTGGTCTCCATAAATCTCGAAAAGGCAAGAAGCCATGGGAGTGAGGTTGATATTATTTCTTTGTATCTCGCAAAATTGTATAAAAAATTGTATCTCTTGAAATATCGTTAAAAAATCATTTTCTCTGTATATCTTCCACAAGAGATTAGTAAGCCACTTCTAAGTATAACCTAAAACTTTACATGCTGCTCTCAGTTTACTGAACAGTTAGGTCACATTTTTTTAAAAAGAAAATTATTGAGTGAGAACTGGAGTTTCTTATTTTTTCTCAATAATTTGGAACTCAAGTTTCTTATTTGTTTATTGAGTCAAAGAGTATCGTTAAAAACATAAAAACCTAATTAAGGGCACAGAATGAAAGGCGTTCGTTTGTGTTTCTGAACAACTAAGGAATGTTTTTTGTCCAAATAAGTAATATCCTGGAGACCTAAAATGTGTTATAGAGGTTAAAATCTTGAAAAGGATATATGGTTGATTCTTACGAGTATTTCTTTTTATTTGTTTACCTAAATCCAGTACTGTTTCTTATAAAGCTGTTTGTAAACAAATGCGTATGGTGTCAAGAATAGTTACCCCGACCGTGAGAAAAAAAGTTGAGACTGGGGAAATCCGAAATCTACGAAGCAAGTCAATCCCAATGAGCAATAAAGACGCTAGAACAACATCGTTTGACGTTGTTGTAGCTGTAGATATATCTTTTGCATATCTATGTTCTAGCGTCTTCACTGCGGACATTGAACAATTTTTTGCCAACTGGGTTGGTATTTCAAATTTAAATATTCCTTTAATTCTAATTTTTAACCCTATTTGGTATGACGGAGGAAAGGAGTAGGGGTGAATTTCCCCAAGGAAGTCTTTTTAAACTTCCTTGGTAGTATTAAAGCTTAAAAAAAAAATTGGAAGAAAAATGTATTGGTCAAAAAAAATAGTCAGAACATTTTTCAAGCAAAAATATTTGGCAAAAAAGTATTTGGAAAAAAAAAGTTGCTAAGGGAATATTATTCTACCAAAAAAAATAATAATAATAAAAAATAATCCAAAACAATAAAGTATGGAAAGTCCTAAAATTTCAAGTCGTATAAGCCATTTGTTCAGAAGTTATTTAAGTTATTTCAGTACAAATTGGGTTAGATTCAAAACATTTTCTTCCCACGTAAGTTTGTGATGATATGGCAAATACAGAGACACAGAAGGAGGAGTTAAGAAGTGTTCACCTGTATATTGTTAAATATAAATGGATTGGATTACATGTTACACTCTCCTACGCAGAGAGTATCAAAACAGAGAGAAAGGGAGGAGAAGAAAATCGGAGATAATCGGAAAATTAGAATGCCGCAACAAGAAGAGAGATAACTATTTTAAATGAATGCTTTTGAACCAACGGCCTTCTAGTCTACGTCTACAAGCGAACACATAAATAATGAGACATTTCATGAATTTTGGTTAGTAATACACACCAAGTAGATTTCAAATGCGGAAAACGACCAGGACAAGTGTCCAGAGATCTACAATCAGAGTTTGATAGAGTAGACTTAAGACTTAGGATCTTTAGGTCTTTTTGCAAACTCGACAAATTCCGCTGCCCTTAGCTCTTGGATCATTTTCGATTTTTTGTGTCTTTTGTCTTGCAACCTAAAATTTAAGACTTTTTATCTAATGGAAATTCGAAATTTTTGCTCAAATTTTACATTGTCTCAAATATTTATGTGAGTGCTTGTAGATGAAGCTATAAAATTAGCACTCAAAGCAATGTTTCAATTCGCTTATATCATAGCAAACCCAATCGGCACGTGCCGTTTTTGCAAAGACGTTGAAAAAGCGTAACGTGCCGGCAGAGCATGGTCATATTTTTTTACTACAACTTTTTCCACATTGTGAGACAATCGAATTTTAACGAATTCTCAACGCCACAAGTGAAACATAAATGAAGAAAACGACCTGAGAATTCCCCATGGGACTGAGGATCGTAGTTCTTTTTTTCATCCGTTTAGTCCTAGCAACCTAGAACCCGGACTTCTGGAACAAATCCATCTTGCTAATCAATATTTAAGGCTTTTTTTGCAAGTTGTATATTAGAGAATAGTAGTACGGGGGAATCAACCTAAGAAAATCAGAGGATAAAAAAGCAATCGGGTGAAAACGGAATTTACAGCCCCGGGCTAGACTTTTCAAGTTGAAAATTCTAAATATTTGCACAAACTTTACGTTAACCCTATTTAGGATAGGGGACTACCATACTTTCATTCATAACTTTTGTACGAATGGCTATTACGGTTTGAACTTTTCCTATAATTTATCTAGGATAATTTTCAAAAAAATATTATTTTTTTTTGTAATTAGGGATAATTTTCCCTTAGCAACCAGATTTTTGGCAGGTGGTAATTTTTTTTTTAAAAAAAATATTTTTTCTTCTTATTTTTGTTTGAAAATAGTTTGGAAAAACAAAATTTTCACCTAAATAAGTAATGACGTCATTAAAAAATAATTATGCCAAAGTGTTGTTGTGTTGGACTAACTTTCTGGAAAGTTTCAACATTATAGCATGTTCCCATCTAAAGTTGTGGAGGAAGAGCGCTTTGTGCCCCCATCAACTTAGAGCCCTAAAAAGCCCATACTGAATAGGGTTAACCCTTTGTTAGTATGGTAGGGTACCACCGGAAATTTGTTAATTCATGGGAAGGTATTAGAAGATTCAGCGGGCAAAAAGTCACAAAAGTATGATACAGATCTTTAAAATATGTAAGAAAATAACCTCCTGAATAATAATTGTTGTTATGTTACTTTCACAGCAAGATTTAAAAATTCAGGGGGTTTACACCATACTAATGAAGTGTTAAATATTTATAAAGAGTTGTAGACTGTATGGTTACACTGATTCTAATCTACATTCGAGTCAAGCTACCTAGTAACACATATGAAGAGAATTTTTGTTTTTATGCGTTATTGTTCTTAGCTACAAACATGTGAACTGGTAACCTTGTACCATCCTCCTAGCTTGTACCGAGTACTTTCTACGAGAATATACGTCTTTCTAGATGATAGCATCTGAGAACGAAGTTAATTGCAATCTTTATTTTTTAAATAAAATAAGTAGAGTAAAGAAGTAGAGTTTGTAAAATGAAGTCGAAGAAGAAAGACTTTGTATGTAATTCAAGCGAGATCTGTTCTGCCAAGTACGCGAGGTCTAATCAACTTCGAAAATAAGTCGTTTTGGTACCTCGACGTCAAAACGGCGTTGTTTGACGTTGATTAAATGTCAAGTGTCCGCGCTAGGTAGTTCCAAGGAAGTTTGTAGTTCCCTTAGTGGGCAAATAACTTGTTCAAAGTGCACAGTAAAGACGCTAGAAAGACGTCGTTCGACATTGTTCTAACGTCTTTACTGCTGAGACTTTGAACAAGTTTTACCTCACTTGTTAATAGAGCTTTAAATAAATTTTAAGATATTTTATTGAATCTGCTTCTGAACTGTTTCTGCATAGCGATAGCATCCAGAGATGTTTAATGATAGATGAAAAACATCGAAATTGATTGCGGCAAAACCCAGGGGCACAAACTTGTATGAAGTTCGCAGTAAAAGACACAAGAACTTGTCGATTTAAATCTTTGATTCTAGCGTCTTTACTGCGGACTTTGAACACGTTTTGTGGGAAGTCCTCCCAGTAGGCACACGATGTCTGATCGACGTCGAAACATCGTTTTGACGTTGTCTTATCGTTAATCCAACCTCGCGTGTTTCTTGATTTCAGAGCTTTTTGTCTTCTTCCGAAGGGAGAAATAAGAAAGAAAGAAAGCAAAATAAGTCCTCTTGTCGTTGCTGATAAGTCGTTCAAAAAGGCGAGTAGTACAGATTCAGATTCACGATGCTTGCCATACAGGTTGACAGAATCCAGAAGAATTTTAATTATAAAAAAGCTCTCCTCAACAGGTGATAACCGGCAGTTATATTCAGGCTTGATGAGAACATAAAACCTTCACCGAGCTTTTCCGATACACGCTTAGACATGTTTACACAACCGACGTATATACGCATATTTTGTAAAGCTGGACAAAACGAGAAAACGAAACAACATGTAGCTTGAATCTTTCATATATGCAAAGTAGCTACACAGGCTGCTCTTTTCAAGAGCACAAAAATAACCAACCTCCTTCCCAAGGCTTCTTTAAGGCTTCTTGCCTTTTCGAAACACGGAAGAGACCCTGGGAACGAGGTTGAAAAATAACCGCCTGACCCTAACCGCGATTTCTAAAAATGCTCGATAACAATTTTCCAGAAATTGCTGGTGGATAGGGTGTCTTAACCCTTCATTAGTGTGGTGTGAACCCCCTGAGTTTTTAAATTTTTGCTTTGAAAGTAACATAACAAAAATTATTATTCAGGAGGTTATTTTCTTACATACTTTAAAAATCTGCTTTGTACTTTTGTGACTTTTTGCCCCCTGAATCTTCTGATACCTTTTAACAAATTAACAAATTTCCGGGGGTACCCCGCCATACTAACAAAGGGTTAATTAAGTAAAGAAAGCAATTCTTGGGTGTATTTTTGTATTTTCTGTTCTAATTACGAGGTTCCAGAAGTTATAATTATTTCAGTATGGATTTCCAGCAGTTTTGTTTTTTGATTTTGATGTTTTATTGAAAAACATGAAATGCCTATTTTGCTGATATACTTAATTTGAGATATATTTATTGCGTAAATTAAATTTATTTTAAACCCTCGTTTATTCGATACTCCAGAGTATTCCATATGTTGTTTTGCTGTCGATCCGATGTCGTGTACATGCAGGGTAAGATGGACAGGTAAAATGAACTGGTTCAACAACTACTATACTAAATTAGTGTTTGAAAAAAAAACAGTTATTGTAAAAGCGGTAAATCTCGCACAGTGCACCCCTCCTAGCACGTGACGTTTTTTCAACGCAAAAAAGGCGTCATTTTGACGTCACGTGCCAACAGGGATGTCTAATAATTAGAGCCGGAGTCTCAGAGTTGAGGACGCAGTCAGGCTTACAAATCTGAAATATACATCGGCAAAAAGAGACTAAATTTCCCTTTGTTTTCTACCGACTACCGATTTCGTGCGGACTTTTTGAAAACCGACCTGCATTTTTAGCTGACGTAGCTGACCTATAACTGTGATGCAGTTTACACCGTGCGTTTACCGATAAAGTGATTCCTTTCTTAAACTGCGGCATTTCCATGGAGAAGGCAATATAAACTCCTTCTCAGGTCTCTTTATGCATTCTTTAATAAGGCAAGAAATGTAAGGACGTTAGCGATATGACTGGCCTCGGTGGCTCTTTTGTTTCATTACGAAATTTAAAAGGAGTTGTAAAAATATTTGAAGTGGTCATCGTGATATTTAAAGAATGTTTAATTTCTATGTAATCAATGCTTCGTAATTGCTATGACATTATTTATCAATTAGTATTTCATTAAAAAACAATGAGGTTAATGAGGTTATTGATTAACAACTAATTGCGATGTGACAGTTACAAATTACAACATGCTTTTTCAAAGAGCTGTTATATTGTAACAATACGGGGGTGCTGACTTATCTAATTCATCGTTAATCAACAATGCACGAATATGGTGTTGGAAGGGTGTTCCATTTCGGTATGTGACGCATACTCTTAAAAAAACCCGACAAAAGTGACTAAATTTTCTACCGACTAAATTTTAGTGCCGACTTTTTTTTAAACGACCTATATGTTTAGCCGACGCATTTTTCAGCGGATCTATATTTGAACACAGTGAAGATGAAGTAGATCTATTTATCAAAATGAAGAAATGACAGAGAAGTTAAAGAATAAGCAAATGTTTACGAGGCTGTTGAAATTGTGGAAGTCACAGAGAGATTTTCCCCCAAACCGCTAACAATTCGATCGCAAATAAATTTCATTTTTGAGTATGTTTTTCCGAAGTTTAATCGTGCTTTACCTACAAGAAATGTTGGCCGTTTTCCACTCCAGAACATTTCCCGAAGAACAGAAACTGAACAACAACGGAACGGATAATTTCTCAGCCCAATTTTTTATTTGGGCCCGGTTTTTTGTTGGATATTATAAAATTATAAAAATAACTTCAAGAAGAGGACAAATAATACTTCATTTCTTATTGAGGGTTGCTACTAATTTGTTGATTCGTTTATTGTTAAGACGGTAAGGTTGGACCCTCTGGGTAACTAAAGAATAACTAAAATTTGAAGAGATCGTCTCATCCTCTCTTTCGTTTATTTCGTTCGTAGTAAAATCTTTACCTTCTTCATTCAGCAGTATTCATAACTTCTGTTATTAAGGCCGATTTCAACTTCCGAAAATTTTCCGAGGAACGGAAACGAAACGGAAAATGCGCATGCATAGAAAGAAATATTTCTACGCATGCGCATTTTCCGTTCTGTTTCGCTCTGTGGAAAGTATTCTGAAGTGAAAAACGGCTTTTAATCAATACAATTTCAAGCTCCTTGTCAAAAAAGAACGCTTATATATCAGAATTTTTCGTGTTTTCACATGTTTAAAAATTTACCTTTTAACTATTTATCGCAAACATATATACCGCAAATTTTAATTTTATTGATGATTTAATTGCAAAAATAAATTCCGCAATATTTGCAGTTTTTTGGGTATCGTGAGAAAGCTACGCTATGTCAGCGGTGTCAACCACAGTGGACAAAAACTTGTTTAAAGTCCGCAGTAAAGACGTTTGAGCAACGTCTAACGATGTTGTTCTATTGTCTTTACCGCAGACTCTGAACAAGTTTTTGCCCCTGGAGCTTTCTCCTTGATTCTTTCTCTGTTAGAACAATCCGTACGTCCGTACGTCGTCTTGACGTTGTTTCGACGTTGATCCAACTGTGACTAAAAAACTGGTTCAAAGTCAGCAGTAAAGACGTTGCGCCTGAAGGACATCGTTCGACGTTGTTCTAGCGTTTTTACAGTGGATTTTGAACAAGTACTTGACCACTGGGTATCTCCGTCCTACATTATTTCTCTAAGCCCTACAATCCCCAACAAAAATGTTCGAGACAAAATGAAATTTGAGCAATACTATGGAATTTCAACTAAGACTGAAACTTCAAAATCTGATTAGCAAGTCACAGCACGAAAATTCGAATTTGTTCCAAGAACCTGGGTTCTAGGTCGCTAGAAACAACAACATTTGTCAAGTTTACAAATGATCAAGATTGTAAGCCCTGAATATCTGAGATAAATCTCTCGGGTATACCCGTGGTCGTTTTAATTAGTTATGTCGTATTGCTTGATAAAATTCGTAATTTGTCTCATGTTCTGAGAGATTGTAGGTTCAGATTTTAAACAGGCGGCCGACAGTCGGTTTTTATCTAAAATTATTATAACAGGATTATGAAAGGAATTCAATGCTGAATGAATCTAGAGAATGATAATGCCACAAAAATTGGTCGATGACCGTGAGGCTTTAAATTAGCAGACAGAAGCTCTTGTGTATGTTTGTTATAAGTTAAGCGTTCACTTTAGCACTCTCACGTCTAGCCCTGAAGGTTGGTAGAAGGAAGGGGGAGTGAGGAGCATAAAGCACCCACTATGACGTCATCAATGATGAAAAATGCTGTAAATTGACTGCGGACTTCATTTGTAAACCACTAATACTTATTTATAGAAAAACTCAATACAAATACTTTGACTTGATGACGACACTGACACCTGCTATGACGTACTTATATTTTCGAACCACTAATACTTATGGTGTGAAACCCGGTACACTTATAGAAAAAATCAAAGCAAATACTTTCGCTTAATTTTTTTGGACTTGGTGACGTCATTAGTACATCCTATGACGTCAACAGGAACAGTCGTATTGTGATCTGTAAAATATGCAGTCTGGTCTGTAAAATATGAAATCTTGTCTGTATTTTTCAATAATTTTGTGTATTTCATTTATTATTTCCATAATTAACACATACCTGTTCCAAATTAAGTTACCTCCGAAAAAATCACGCAAAAATTCCAAAAAGATATAATGATCAAAATCCTTAGTAAAAGTTTAGTACAGTTACCAAACTTCAATACCATACTATTAGTAAAAAATAATATCGCCAAATGAAATGGCAGCAGGCACTTTGTACACCCCCGTCTTAATAGGGCTAAAGGTATATCACTCAAAGTCATCATAATTTCCCATTTGTTTTAACTTCTTGGATGATGTCATAGACATGTGCAAATACCTTATTCAAGCTATTCCCTCCCCCCTCATTCATTCGTGCCTTTAATTTTCGCGCACATGGCTCTCGCGCCTGTTTTTCATCGGTTTTCGCCGCATAAATTAAATGGACGCGGCAATTAAAGGTAGGGTATACATATAGGTTACGCCATACTCTTCCGTGTCTAGTTTGTTTGTCTTGCTACATAATGCGCAAAAATATTATCTAAACAAACTTTCTCTTTTTTTTTTCTTATTTTTTTTTAATTTGAATTGAAGGTCAAACATTTGTCTTAAAATATCCCTAATCGAATTTAACGGGAGAGTGGACAAATTTTGCTTTAGTTTACTTAGTTTATAAAGCTTTATCTAATATGTTAATCCTTGGCCTATTTGAATTAATCCCAAATCGGAGTAATGAAAATCTCCAGAAATTCGAACTTTACACCATATGCGCACTGATGTTCAAAGGAAGAAATGGACCAAGCTGGTTGGTTTATTTTATTATTTACGTTTTTATGGACGGAGATTTTATTTACGAAAATGACCAAACTTCTATTAATTTTGATGACGTTATTTTTTAAATTTGATAAAAATTACCCACGAATTACAGAATTGTCAGATTCAACATTTGAATCAATTTTTTAAAAAAGTTAATGACATCATTATTTATTTGGGAACAACTGTTTTATTAAAATAAACGCTGACGTCAGCAATAAAAATATTAAAATTCTGATCAAAAGAAAAAGATGACACAATAAAATTTCCATTTTCATTTCCATTCAGCTCCAAAATTTTGAACTATTGGATCACCCTTAAATTCAGTTTTTTTTCGATTTGCGACGTCATCAAAAATAATAAAAGTTTGGTCATTTTCGTAAATAAAATTGGACAAACAAAATGATTTTTAAAAAATCGACACTCCCAAGCCTATGAAAGTACATTGAATGAAATTGAAATATTAAAACCAGAATCATCATTATTGAAGCAGCGCTGGTAGTTGAATTCGAAAATAAGGAAACTGAGACAGTTCTTAAAAGTTAAGGTCTTTTACTGACAGTGCATTTATTGAAGAGGGTGTTGAACATGACCTACAACCCCTCATATAAATTATGAGATTATTTTTGAATTTTAGCAAGCAATACACACCACACACAAGTAAAATGCAAATGCTGAAAATGACCACTAAAAGTCCCTAGAGATTTATCGACAAATGTTGTTGCATCTAGCAGCCAGGTTCTTGGTACAAATGCAAATTTCCGTGCAGTTTGCAAATGCTAGTCAAAATTTATGTATTTTGCCTAAGTAGAAATTCCTAATTTTTACACAAATTTCACCTTGTCTCAAATATTTATGTAAAAAGGGATTGTAAGTGTTCCAGTACGATGATGACAAGAGGGCGGGATAATCGTCAAGTAGAAATCTAGCCTGAGCTCCAGTCTCAAGCCACTACGAGGACTGGAGGTCAGGCTAATGAGAATCAAGCTTCAACAATCAACATTCGAATTTGAGCATTCATTCGATTCCGCCATGTGATGCACTGCATTATTATTTTGTTGTGAAAACTTTTCGAATGTACCACGTTCTTTCTGGTTCAGTAGATTGGTCAGCTTCTTCAACTCCAACACAAACATGATTCCATATCATACTCCATTGTTTGCATGGTAACTTTGTATTACTTTGTATTACTCATTCTCGCTGGGTTTTTTTATGTTTGTTTACTCTTCTTGATCTTGTGTTTCTAAGAAAGTCATTTCCCAGGAAAAGGGTGTGTCGTTCGGGAAAATGGAAAGATTCTCTTCGTAACTTATTATGTTTTTAAAAGAGGTTATAATTCTTGCCGTTTCTCTATATTGACTATCATTTCAGAAGTGGGTTAATATCATCGTTTAAATATTAAGGCTTACAGTTAGCAAACTGATAAAGTAGTTTTGGCAGTAGTGGGTGAAATCAAATACAAACTGATTAGCTAGCTACACTTTCAGAAAACGAGAGGCTCGTTAGGAAATTTGTAGATCGTATTAAAATAGTAGCTACAGGGAAGTAAGGCAAAGGATAGAAACAAGAGAAAGCATTTGCGAAATAGTTTCGTTTCTTCGGCCAAGCTGTGTGCGTAGCAAAGCAATTGCCTGGAATTCCGGCAAAAAAAACAACAGTATCTTGCACAAAAACAACATCAACACAAGAAACGGTAAATTATCCTATAATAAAACCATTCATTTGAACATAGTCACAAGTCACATAGTCTTTCTTGTGACTATGATTTGAATGACTGATTAGATTCTGAGCAGATACCATTTCATATGTTGATGTTGTTTCTGTGCAAGATACTGCTTGCCACACAATAAAGGAGTTCTCTTGCAAATATTCTAAATGTACTGCCTTTTGAATACTGTATGTGCTGAACGTTCATTGGAGATCTTAATAATAACATAGATATGATAATAATAGTAATTTCGATTATGAATGAGGATTTCTTAATCCTATTACATAACACTAGACTTTTTAGGGACTCTTCAATACTAAGGAAACCACTAAGGAAATCTCCGGAACTTGGCACGATATTTATAACAACTGTAATCAAGGATATTTACCTTAAGTGTATTAATTTTCGCGCGGATTAAATTGCGGATTTCGCGGATTTTGCGGTGCTCCGCGAAATTAAATCTCCGCGAAAAATCTAAAACTTAGCCGTCCGCGTAATTAAATCCCCGCGAAAAATTAAAACTTGGCCGTCCGCGAAATTAAATCAAAAAGACAAACAATTCAGAATAAGACGTTTTTTATCTTTTTTAACGAAAAATATAAATCAGTTAGAGTCCGAGCTTGAGGTTGGTGACAACAATTTTTGTTTGTTTTTGAATTTGTACATCTCCTTGACTTTTGAAAAGATCTCGAATATCTCTCGATTTCACTTTAGTTTTTGGTGCAACAGTGATTTTTGGTTGTTTTCTTTTACGTAAAACTCTTTAACCAAATCTTCGTACTTCTTTAAAACATTCATGTTGAAGTATGTTGGTGTCGCGTTACCGTGATCTTGCAAGGAACTTCAAGTCCACCTTGAACAAGAGGAGATCTTCCGTAATGATATTGTAAAATACAGACCAGATTTCATATTTACAGAACATAGTGTTACAGACCAAAACTAATATTACTGATAAAGTCATAGGAGGTACTAATGACGGCATCAATTCAAAAAATGTTATGCCATAAGTATTTAGTGGTTTGGAAATAAAAGACCACAGACATTTTACAAAGTTTTACATGATTGACGTCAGAATATATAGTACTTTCTTATATAAAAGGGTGTATATTCTACATTCTACAGACCAAAAATCCAATATTATTATTGACATCATAGCAGGTACCAGTGACGTCACCAAGTCATTTTTTTGTGTCAAAGTGTTTGTATTGAATTGTTCTATAAGTGTATCAAGTTTCATATCATTAGTGGTTCGGAAATAAAAGGCCGCTGCAGATTAATTAAATATTCTTATATCCTTCCCGAAATATATGTAAAAATAATCGTAATATTGACGTCAAGAAAGAAGAAGCTCTGGGATCGAGGTCGCAAACATTAAAGACATTCTTTTTAAAAAAGTGGGATTTTGGCTTGAAAAATTTCAATAAGCACCCCCTCAAATAAGCGCTTCTTCAAGAAATTTTAAAATTAAATAAACACTTGGGTGCTTATTTCCACTCGACCATTTTCGAAACATTTTTTAGCGAAAACGAAAATCCATATATAGTTTTATGCTGTTAGATGAGAATTCAGGTGATGAAGATGTAGATATTGAGCACGAAAAGAAGAAACAGTATAATACGAGCATATCATTGTGGTGTTTATTCTATTTCCCCGAAAATTTTTAAATGCTTTAAATTTTGTCTATTGAATGAGCCGCTCAAAATTTCAAAATGCTATGACCTTCAAACCATTTGGACCAATATATAATTTGGACCTTTTTGAGCCAATACTCAGTCCCGAATGAACAAAAATTAGAATTTTTTTGGAAAGTCATTCCAACTAATCAGGCCATGAATGCTGATGCCAAATTTCAAAATGGAGCATGTCAGTAACATGGTCTCATAACAAAAGTGGGTCCCTGCAGCTACTGCATTGTTATATCAATGTCCCATCCAATTTTTTTTTTTTTCCGTGAGCTAATTAATAGTATCTAAAACTTACATTAGGTGCAACTTGTGAAAAAACTCTCTGTTGATTAATCATATCATTTGGTTGCTGCTGCTGCTGTGGTTGTTGCTGTTGTGGTGGTGGTTGCTGTTGTTGTTGTGGTGGTGGTTGCTGTTGCTGCTGCTGCTGTGGTGGTTGCTGCTGCTGCTGCTGTAGCTGTTGTGATTGTTGTTGTTGTTGTTGTTGTGTTCTGGACAACTGTTGTAACTGCAACAGGGGGCTAGCTTGTAGGGTTGCACTTCTTTGTCGTGAATTTAATAAGTTTTGCAGTGCAGTTTTCGTTGAATCATTTGGAGTTCCCAAACCAGATAAAGTTGGTGTTAGCCTATATTAAAGTATCAAGGATTGAACTGAACAACAAAAGTATCTTTACGGAAGAGTGCTGAGTTAAGGTGTTTAGAATTAGTCGATTTCTTTATACCAAAAAAGCCAATCCATTTGAAGTGAGTCGTTTGAAGAACTTCCTTCAAGATGCTATATGGGGTTATTTGGGGCCAGAGAATCAAATAAAACTATGGACCTGATCATCTACAAATGCATATTCTCAAAGAATATGATCTCATAACAAACAAACAAATTAATAAATATTCTTATTTTAAAAATGGAATTGGAGTAGCCGCACACATAAGTTTGTTTCAACTGTGATTGAAAAAAAGCAAGTAATCATTGTGGCTATTAACTATCAGGGCTTGAAATAACTGCGGGTCATCACTGTGGAGGAGAGATTTTTCAGGATATTTTCATCCAAATTAACTGTGATGACCAGCAGTTATTTCAAGCCCTGGCTGTGTGTGATTATCTATTCTTATTATCACTGTTTAGCCATTGAGCCACAGCGTTTGAAACAAAAACAAATAATCACTGTGGAGGAGCATTTGAGAATTGCTTTAGACTATAAAGCCTGAAGAAATGCTCAAAAATCCCTTCACCACAGTAATTATTTTGTTTTTACTTGAAACACTGTGCCAGTTAGATTTGCTGGTAAAAACGTTTCAACAAATTGCATAGACCTTTAAAAAATAAGATTTCCTGTTACACTTAAGCTATAAACAAATGCATTTTCATCATACCTAACATTAGGAGGAGCGCCTTGAATGCTAGATGTTATCATTTGCTGTTGTTGTTGCTGCTGTTGTTGTTGTTGTTGTTGCTGGATTGTGGGCTGTTGTTGCTGTTGAGCTAGTTGCATTGACGGTTGCTGGTCTTGTTGCTG
>JAULBZ010000681.1:0-27873 GCA_032360805.1 Neoturris breviconis
TAAATCTTTTACCATATTTATCCAAGTAACCACAAAAGCATTTGTTGCATTAAATGTATCTTTTGTATATTTTTGAACGTCATTACTAACTGCTAATAAGAAATCAGGATCATTTTCTTCACGAGCATATATTGAACCCCTGTCGAGTTCCATTACGGAGGTAGTATCATAACGAAGTGTGTAAACGGATAATATTATATAACGGTATGGAAATGTAATGTCATAGCTTGAGTGTTTTTTATTAATAACTAAATTGCCATATCTTGTAACCTAAAACCAAAAAGTTACACAAAATAAAAACAATCAAAGGCATGGTAGTGAAAGTAGCCCACAAAACATATCGTCTGATAGCAGTGATTTCCGTTAAAAGATTGAATACTTAATAAAATAACAACTTTTCTTCATTGTTGTAGTATCTCCCCTATACGATAGTTACCGACAAAAATATTTCCCCAGCGAATATTTCACCAATAAAACCATAGCACTTAGTTACTCTGTACTTACCGTAATGCATCTATTTAACACCCAGAGGCTGAGGAAAAGGTTCCCCTCCCTCCTAAATGCTGTCTAAAAAAGCCTGTTTTTTCAAAAAGGTTATCAAAATCGACATTGGTCTTTAGGAAATAGAGTACTGTAATGCATCAAGAGGATTTGAAAAAGATTTGAGTCTACTCGATAAATCTCTAAAGACTTCTCATGGTTGTTTTCTGCACTTATGTTTTACTTGTGGTGTATATTACCCTTTGAAATTCACGAGTTTTATCATCATTTATGACCTTGATTATAGGCTTTTTATACTTTTCAATCGTCTATTTTTTTCCTCAGCCTCTGGGTGTTAAATAGATGCATTACGGTAAGTACAGAGTAACTAATTACGATTTTTTCTTGTAGAGAAGTTAAATTTTAAATTTTTCCCCTGCAAAAATTTCCCCAATAAGGTACTTCTTTAGAGAGGAAGGAAAAAACAGTGAAACCTTTTCCGACTAGAAACTTTCGCGATTGAGCTAATTGAAAAAATTTACAGGCATAACTTACAGAAGGGAACAAATTACGGATTATTTAAAAAACGGAACACAAGGTTCGTCTGCGTAATCTTAACTATTTTCATCACGAATCCCTCGCTTCTCCTGGGTTGCCGCTTTGGAAAGTTTGGTGGTTGGAAAATATAAGAAACTTAACGAGAATAAACTTTTGTGAATTGGCCCAAAAACCACAATGTTTCGGACATTCCAATTTTAGAGAAAACCTATCTGGTACTTATTGAATTTTGAGTGGGCGCTTATTTGAAGCACGATGGGTGGGGGTCTTAATAACTTTGGAGAGTAGAGTGGGCTGTATTATTCTTGCGGTTACTTTATTCTCCAACTATAGTGGGAGCTAATATTTTCCATTAAAACTATTACTTTAGGCGTATTAATTTTCGGGAGTATAAAATTACGCAAATTTCTCATTTTTTTAAAAGGGAAATTATTTGTGGAGTACACCACAAATGTTTCTTTCGAAAATTTTCCTTATTCGCGTAAAATCAAAGAAAAAAGTCAAAATTCGTGAAAATTAATTCTTGTAATTCTTGTAAAAGTATTTTGTGCAAATTATTTTTCTAGGCTTCAATAAACGCCTGTTTCTTCCTGTCCACATCCTTGGTACGTCTTCGCCCACTTTGGAATCGTGAGGGCTGTAATAAAAATGAATATTTTGGTTGTGACCCCCCAGTTTACAACAATCATTTTATCCAAGCACGTGTAGAGAGGAGAACTGAACTGCGGAAAAAAATACTTCCTCATTTAAAATTTGAGTTGAGAAATTTGATGGTCAGAATTTCGCCTTGACTTTCGGGCAGAAAATGGCACACTTAACCGTGCCTAGTCTCTGTTACGTTAGAATCGTTGGAGAAGCAACGTTTTGATGTGTCACCACCACTGGAAAGACGTCCAAGTCCATCTGTCAATTAATAAATTTTTAAGAGGACTTGGAGGGTTCCTACAAAGGTGTCCACAAACTCACGAGACGTTTTACCCTGCAGGCTCATGACGTCAGATTAACGTTGCCACTGTGTCAAGACAACGTCGCATCATTATTTTCAGGTTGATCCGACGTGTTACCACTAGGTATCATTTTGTTTACATATTATTCTGATAATTCCGGTTCGATTAGGGATGTCCTGTTGCAAAAAGTTGTGTACTCCTTGTAGTGTAAGTCAAATCTAATTACTTTTCACGCAAGTAGTCAAAATATGATTTATCAGTGTAACGGAATTTAGTAGTGATAAAAGAGAAATGTAACCATAGCCATAAAAGTTATGAATGTTCTCTGAATGTTCGAAAACTTTCGCGCTCAATTTTGGCCAGGAGTTACAGTTCTTCTGATTGGCGGAAAGCATAAAAAATTCGAACAAGAGAATTCGATTGAAAAAAACAGTTACGCTTTCAAAACCAAGACCAAGGAAGGAGGAAGGTATTATTTCTTTGGTACTGCGCATCAACAAAAACAGTCGGTGCTGAGACATAATGTTTATTTTGCGGTTAATATATACATCCAAACTTAGCAAAGATACTACTATATCAAATGGAACCTTGGGTATGGAGCGGTGAGTTCATTTATTATTTTTGTAAGCGAATATGCAAGGTTGTATGAAGCTATAAATGAAAAAAATAATAAAAAAATCAAATTAAGTCTATGCATTCAGAGTAACCACCCCTACATAGTAATACAAAGTTTTATTCGTATAAATGCGATGTAAGTCAGCACCAGGCGATAGTATGTCCAAAAATGACCCTCGCTGCTGGATGTATAATACCACTTTAAAAGAAAACGTGGAGCCAAAATTGACATTTTCTTATTGCCGAAAGATGTATCTTTCCATAGAGCCCTCAAGCAAAAATATTAAGAAAGAAATAAGAAAGTTATGATAACATAAAAATGGCAAAATTCAACTGATGTTCGTTTTTTTTTTTGGTAAAACTCCTTAACTATGTTGAGTAACAACTAAAGTCTACCGTTTCTAAAGAACTTCTTATGCAGAACAACAATGACAAACTCGATATATATATCAATAATTTTAGTACGTGAAATATGCAGCTGTTCATATGTCTGGAAATTATTAAAGAAGTATGGTTTACACTATATATATTTTTAAACAGGTCTCAGAGATTGGTCATGTTACAGTATCCTACAACATCCATATTCAATATTTCACACCACTTACTACTCTGGCAACAATACAGATAGGCCAAATAGGCTCAAAGAGTTCTTGTTAGCAATACACACATATGTCCCCAGCGGTAAAACCATGATGTGACTTTAATATGTGAATATTGTTCTTATCCTAATGACTGACGTTTTTACATATTTTACAAAATATTCAACACTTTTGGAGTGGTTTATAAAAACAACACTATCTATTAGTAAAAGCAGGGGTTAAAATAACTGCCAAACATCACTGTGGAGAGACTTTTCAGTCGAATATGCTGAAAATATTCTGAAGTATCTATCCTCCACAGTGATCTCTGCTTTATTACTAAGTAATTGTAATTCTCGTTCTAAATACCCATAGTCCTCCAAAGAGAAAGTCCCAGATTCAATACGGTTCACTTACTGTTATCCTTCTGGCCATTCTGGAAAACAAATGCATTGATCTATTTAAGAATAATTCTACTAGAGTCCAGTCAACACGGGTATCACCAACAGGTATGCCCCATGAATAAAAATCTATAAAAACAACAGGTATTACATCAGTTAAAGGAGAATTAAATATTTCGAAAGAAATTTGCTAAATTAACGTATCCTCTCCATAAAAACAACTTTTACGCTTCTTAATAATCATAAAAGGTTCGATATCGCAATGTTTAATAATTAATTTTTTATGTCAAAATGTCTCCCCTTTAGCATTTAAAAAAGACTCTGTCGAGCATAATTTATGACGTAACAAAGTGCAACAAGAGTTTACAAGAAGGAAAACTGATGTGTGTTATTAGAACATATGTACTTATATCAATACATGCTGGCTATAATATTACTATTTTAATCATTACAACGATAAAAAGGGTTAGCTTTACTTATATCATACATTTTATACCAAATTTTTATATCTCATCATGCCAAAATGCGCTGCATTTAGATGTGTTAGTAGTTCATCAAAGAATATGGAAAATAACGTTATGAGCAAGTATCTCTTAGCTGATCTAAAACACTTGGTCGATTTTAATCATACTGGCAACTTAGAGGTTTACCACTCCCTTTACAATAAGTATTGTCCCAACACTTTAGCTATGGATGTACGATAGCACGATCTTAACTGGATATTTTTGATTTTAATAATGGGTGTTAAAGTGTTCATGCTACAACCTCAGATAGTCAACTCAGATACAAACAGCAGTATTCAAAAGTGGGTCGTTAAAAAATTGCAAAGCAACATTCTCATCTAAAAGATCAGATGGAAGAAGTTGTATACTTGAAATTATCAGCAGAGAGGTGTGCTGTGCCAAATGTGTCTGACATTCCGAAACATTTAGCTTCATCTGAAAAGCCAAATAAAGAAGAAGCAATTACAAACATTCCTACAAGATTTGTTTTGTACATTGACTCACTACCCTACAGGCACACAATGTCGGATCAACGTAACAATGTCACTTTGATGTTGCTTCAAAGTTAATTCGATGCCAGGTACCCACAAGGAAGTCTATAACATTTTACATCAAAGGAATAACCTTTCGTACATCTTTTCCAAGACAGTTATGGATCCACCATGTATATTGTTTGTATTCTGCAAAACAAAGCAATTTATAAAATGTTGTTTAAACATATAATATATTCTTGCACGTGTTACTTATGATTATAATTTTGATTTTTTAACTCTCAGTGAAGTAATTGGACTCGAGATTAAAAACATTTTGCAGAGAACTTGAAAAAATAATGTTCGTTATTCTCGAGAAATTTTGAATCGGTTTTCAAACAAAGGTAATGCTAGAATACCTTCAAATAACCCTTCCGAAATTTCTTTGTATTTTTACAGCAAAGACTCTCTGTATATGTTGCCATAGGATGGCAACAACCTCCACATAAGCACCAATCGTTGTTTCCTATTCCATTTTTTTCCGCATCCTCGTTGCTTTCACTACCAGTATCACTATCTACATCTTCAAGTTCTTTTTTGTTGTAAGTTGGTTTAAAATCAAAAGGTATTAAAATAGATAAATCTGGTATTAAACCTTCGTTTTCTGAACTAGAACTACTTGAATTTCCCTCATATGTGCTTTTTGCTTTTTAAGCCATTTTTTTGGAGCGATTGATATGAGAATGGAAATGGTAAAAAAAAGTCATTGATAAATAAAAATAAATATATTAAAACTTTAAAGATAACAACGAGTGAACTTATTTATACGTTGTTTTTCTTCATTATAAACGTCCATAATAATCTTTTTGCACTTTTTTACGTCATTATGCTCAATAGAGCCTAGTCTTTTTTAATCTTACACGGTTTTTAAGATTCATTTTAAACAAATTCTTTATGCAATATGAAAAGAATAAAGTAACTTTTAACACAGGGAATAGTATTTTTGCACAAGGAAACAACATATGATAAACACATCAAAAAATATATTTTTAGTTTACTTCCCCTTTAAGTTTCAAAAGGCTTAGGATCAACTTGGTCATAAAACAAGTCTGAATAGAACTGCCAAATATCCCCTGTGGAGGAGTGTTTTTTGAGTATAGTGACTATACTAAAAAACACTCCTCCACAGATGATATACGACAGTTATATATTCAGGCTTGTTCTAGACTTAATTCTCACCAATACTCTTGTCCTAGACATAAGAATTACTTACTTGTTTTCTCCCGACAAGTAGGTGATGCTAACCTTTCAATATACAATCCTTTCTCACCAACATTAGATCGGCTTGACAATAAATGACTTTCTCCTGTTGGCGATAATTCTTTAGTATGACATGCTCCTATTGAATATCCTGTTACAGCACCAGTTGAGTCAAGTCGAATATATTTCATTATGACATATGTAGTTGTTTCATCAGTTATCAGGATCGTTTGGAATGTATGTTTCTTAGAAGAATCTTTATGGTCGGGTACATCAACAAACGTTATAATCACAGCTCGTGATGCAACAAAGTTGTATTTATATTTCTTAACAATATGTTTATTTGATCTTTCAAAAAGATAATTATCATTGGTCTCTCTGTAAAATATGTCACCACTTTCGCTAGTATCTAAGTCCATATTGTATGCAGCAAGTATTCTATGTGGATGTGGTAAAGTTATTTTACCACTCGGTATTTGGTTGTTTTCTGATATTAAACCATTCACACTCACCTAGTAAAGAGCATATTAATAATAACAGACTGAACTTATAGTTTATCAATCTTTTTAAGGGATTCTTCGACTCCAAATCAGATTTTTTGGGTTACAATTATTACATGCAAGTTAGAAATAACCTGGAAAATAAAAGTGAGTTTCTACTTCACGCAAATTGGTCATGTAAACAGGCAAATGAGTCAAGTAAATGAGACAATATTTTGTGTGAACAGTTTCCCAACTGGTTAGTTGTTTCACTCACTCGAAAAGATCAACAAAATGTAAAGTTGCCAATATTAATCTTTGCACAAGCTCACTTGATTATTCGTTTGTCTGAACCTTAAAAGATCACCCAAATTTTACATTAACACACAATTCAAGTTTATTTTACAGACAAACATGTACATACATAAATTTCAGATACAAGATTTCCAAAAAAAATCATAGGTTTCGTAAAAACGATCTTTTCTATTGTGTCATCGCCTTGCTGCATTTGTATATCTTGGTTAGTTGCTCCATATGGATAAAGACCTATGAAAATAATTAAAATTGTCAGGAGTCTGTCTCTTATTGTTTAAGGCTCTGAAAAATATTGTTCACTTTCTATCTTTGTTATTTGATTTAAATCGAACAACTTTATTCTGCTGCTCACAATTGAAACAAAAAATATTCTGCAAATACAGGAACTTTAGTTTTTTTCTAATTTTCTAAATCTTAGGCAATTTCATTTTATTCACGGCGCTAAAGCCTACCGAATATGGTTCCATATTGGTAGAAATTGATGTCACATGGCGCGTAATGTCAATTTCTACCAATGGAATGACGGCAATACACAGTCCAGATATAAAGAAATACAAGACCGTATTTGGTAAGCTTCTACGCTGTGATTACGATTGATTTTTCTCACCCAGCAAACTTTTCACCTAGTGAAAATTAACCTTTATTATATTTCTTTGTAAAAATATTTCAGTGATTGAATCATTTTTAATGTTTGTACGTAATAATATTTTAAGAAAACGTACCATTCAATAAAAAGTTTCATATTCGACCCATAATTATGCAGTTTATCATGAGCAAAAACTGAAATAACGCGCAACATTTTTTTAAAAAACTCTTTAATTTTAAAACTTTTTTAAAACTATGAGCTACAAGTGCCTCTCTGGATCTCGTTAGATTGCAAATTTGTTTTTCGATTTTAGGGTACAAAACCAATCGTTATGATCATATGGTTGTGAGGTGGTCAGAATGCCTAAAAGCATCCTTCAGAGCTTAAGGGTTAACTATAGAAGTAGAAACCACCGAAACCACCCTAAATCTATTCCACATTCTCCTAAATTAATGGGTTACATAAAATATTGGAAGATCTCACTATTATTGTCATCCAAAAATAAATTAAGCATACTGAGAGTAGAATTAGATTAAGCCAGTAAGCAATAACGTGAAATGATAAAAGCTTTTTACTGCATTGCTCTTCTGTAATTTGTTAAAAATCTGAATATAATTGCTGCTAAGGTGTGTAACACGCTAAATCCAAGCATGTTGACGTAACAAGAGCAAATAATCAATGTGGAGGAGTGATTTTTAAGCATTGCTTCAAGCTAAGAAGCAATGCTCAATCAAAGGTACGGTATTGAAATTAGCCTGCTAAACCAAGTGAAAATTAAACCTAAGCACATAATGATCTACATACACACATTGTTTGAAATATGGTCAAATATTATTTAGGTCAAATAAACAATTGGAACACCTTTTTAAGGTAAATTTATGTCAGGGCACTGTGAAGGTGAGTAGTGAAATTTCATATCAAGTATAAACACCCAAATTTTACATGGCATTAGGATTTCATGTCATATAAACAATTGGAACACCTTTATCAAGGTAAAATTAAATCAAATCACTGTGGAAGGGAGTAGTAAAATTTCATATCATTGCCTGAAGTAATGCTCAACAATCACTCTTCCACAGTGGATATGAATTGCATACACACATTAAACACCATAGCATTAGTAAACACCGAATTAAAATAGAGAATAAAACTATGTTATAGTATTAGTTGTGCTTTTAAAGACTTGGTATATGTTACACTGTTACATTCATACTATTATGTATAGTATAAGATACACTTTGATCATATGTATGTATGTTAAACTTAATTTATTAAGTTAATATTTAATAAAACATTTGATTGAACAAAGGTGTTTCATGAGTCATCTGTTCTTAAAATTAGAAATAGAAGATTACATTCATTAAAACAATTTATTCTTTTATTAATAAAATCTTCCTCTGTTGAATTGTGCACTGTCATTATATTCCTAAATTGCATTGGGAGTAATTAATAATGTTATAAAAATCAAAATACATTCATGATGGAAATTAAGTGTTTTACAACCCAAATTGAAGAAGGAAGCTTCTCAAAATCAAAATGGAGACTTAATTCCTAACATTCTAAAATTTATTTTAAAAAAAGTCTCTCATCATTGATGAAGAAGCTTCCCCAACATATGAAATGTCTGTCAAAAAAGATTTTTGGTCAAAGTCTCATAGAAAATTAAAATGTTAAAAAAATGTCCAAGTCTCTACTTCTCACCTTAACATTTGGGTATGATATTGCTTAACCAAAATTTGAATGGGACCAAATCCTCAGAGAAAACAAATAGTGAAAAAATCCCGTTTTAGCCAATATTCGGTCCCAAATTGAGAAAATTAAAAAAAAAAAAAATTGACCGGGTCCCTTTTTACCCAACGCTCAGGACTGAGTAGACAAAATCAAATAAACTTCGGCGAGCCCTTCTAAAATATCGCCAAAAATGCTGGTACCGAATTTCAAAATGTTAGCCCTTCTGGAACAAGGTCTATTGCTGCCGCAAAGTGATAGCAATAACTTATCCACTTTACCCACAGTGATTATCTGCTCTTATTTCAAAAACTGCAAAATTATATCCTTCCCAGATACTAAACCGCTCTAAGAAATTAAATAATTGTATAGCATCTATGTGTGTAGATTAATGTGTTTATGAGAAATGAATTCTAAGATCATTAATGCTTCTTTCCGGATACTGACTATTCTGCAACATTAACAGGCCCCTTCCCAAAATTATTGGCTTATTCCCTGATAACATTTTCTTGCACAGTTTGAACATATATCATAAATTTGAGAAAAAGTTAGACTGAAGCTACGTTTACACGCTACGATTAATCGGGCCGATCTTGGTTACCATCTTAAAAAATTCCTGAGTCGTAGCCGACTTTTCAAACTGGTAGCCAAAATCAGCCCGATTAATTATAGTGTGTAAACATGGCTCAAGTATTATTGTGTATGTTAGCAGAGTTGGTTAGGTTAGGGTATGAGAGGATAGTTATGCATTATTTTGCCCATAGTTATTTTAAGATCATGTTCAGTTCCTAGGTCAGGGTCTCTGCAGAATTTCTGCCGAATTTGACAACAATTATTGCTTAGCTCAGTTGGATAGGTTGATGTGCCAGTTCTGAAACAAGAAGAATTCTGGAAAGTTCTTCAACTGTTATCTCAAAATCAGTTATATCTGTAACATAATTAGAACAGATAGGGATATAATTTCAAAAGAAGGATAATTCTGAAGATTTTGACAATCGTTAATCGATTAGGTTAATGTGTTAGTCCCTAAACAATTAATATCCAACAAGAACATTATTAATATTAAATATCTGTAACATTGATCAACAAGTCAACATTCTGGTATGTGATTAGTTTGTTAGTCTTGAATAAAACAATCCATTGTATTTTTTGTTCTGTGCTTAGCTTCTTTATTGTTGATTTCAACTAGACAAAAAGTTTGCTGCATTAGTTAAAAGCTTTCGTCTAGTGAAAATAAAGCATTAGAGCTACCAAAATAGAAATAATTATGAGCTGGTCTCTGTAGATAAAAGTAAATAAGAGCTTGAAATAAGAACAAATAATCATAGTGGAGGAGAGATGTTGAGAATAGCTCCAGGCTATGCAAAAACATCACTCCTCCACAGAGATTATTTGTTTCTTATTGCAAGCACTATAAATATCAATACAAACACAGTATTAATCTAATAATAATACAAACCCGTAAATCTGCACTGACTCGATAACAAAACAATATGACGTCCTGGAATTCCAATATTAGACGTAACTGCAAGAGTTTCACTATCATCAGGATGCGTGAACATTTCGCTTCTACAAAATGGCTCCACAAATCCACTAAAAGCATATGCATTATCAAGTCGAGGAAAACTGAGAATTCCATATGTCACATTTCCGTTAGAAACAATGACAACTTGAAAGTTATGAATTAATTGCTGATACGTCACAGTTGCCATGTTAATGTAAGTAACTACAACAGCATGTGTGGCAACAAATCCTTTAGTTGGGTGATACTTTTGTATGTCTTGAGAAGCCATATTCAAAATAGTTTTGTTAAAAGTCTCTCTGAAATATACTCTAACATTGTAATACATGTAATGAGTTACTCGTTCATAAAGAAATAGTACAGTAGAATTAACAGAGGAAAGGTCATCAGGACTCGACACATGTGGTAAGTCTTCTTCTAGACCAATTGATCCCATCAGTTGAATCTAGAATTGGCATAATACTTATAAATGTAAGGAAAAGAACTACATTGCTCAAAATACAGTTTTCATAAAATCCTGAAGCAATGCTCAAAAATCACTCCTCCACAGTGATTATTCGCTCTTGTCGAAGTAAGAACAAAATAATCGCTTGTAAGTCACACAGATAAAAACACGAACACTCCAACACGTTATTATAATCAATGCGGAAAAGATACTTGTAGTAATATGCTAGATCTGAATATGTTTTTTTCCATAAAATTTTTAGAACGTTTTAATTTCTGGGAAATAAAGGAACAAGAAGTTCATTCATTCTCCTTAAGTAAACAATCCATTGCTTCACATTGTTAAGCACAGTTCTGAAGGCCTTTTTTATGAAGAAAACAACAAATCTAATATATACCAAATTCAATACAGTGCATATACTTAACCCTATTCGGTATGGGGCGGCACAAAGTGCTAGCCTGATATTCTTTTTATCATAACTTCTGAACAAATGGCTAGCACCTTTCTTTTAATTTATCTAGGGTCATTTTGATTAAAGAATATTTTAGTAACTAGGAATAATTTTCCCTTAGCAAATAATTTTTCTTCTTATTATTTTTGTTTAAAATATTACATTACATTACAAAACATAAAGTTGTTGAAAAAACAATTTAAAAAATTCACCTAAAACAATTTTTTGCAACACTTTGGTCCTGATGATGATCATAAGTATTGATGTCATTAAAACAATTATGCCAACAATTATGCCAACTAACTTTCTGGAAAGTTTCAATACTATAGCATGTTCCCATCAAAAGTTATGGTGCGCAGGCACAAAGTGTCCCCCACCCCACTATTCAGAGCCTCAATAATGAGGGTTAACAGTTAACAGTTAACAATAATGAGGGTTAACAGTTGTATGGACTAAAAATAGAATAGTTAATCAAATGAAAAAATATCATTTTCCCAAGTATGATGCCATTTGATTTGTGGTATTACCTGCAGTTTGGTCTTGTCATCCTTAACTTAAGGGAATGCTTGTTTTTGAAGTGCTTTAGCATGGTTTACAATCGTGAAGTGAGATCAGTCAGAAATTCCCATTAAAAGTGCTAATTCCGCAATATTTAGCATATTTTAGTGACATCACAGCCTAAAACTACTGTATATCTGCTGAATAAGAACTTTTTTTTTTAATTTGATTAACTATTTTAGTAGATGCAAGTGTTTGGACTGTAACTACCGAAGTTTGGCTATTAAATTTAATATTTCCGTCATAATAAAGGCCGTTAGAGCCATCCTTAACTACATGGAGTGATCTCCAGATAATGTCCCATAGAATATAAACATTATTCAGTATTTTACTGCAAGTCTGAATATAAATGTCAGATATCACTTGTGTAAGAGTATTTGTGAGTATAGTTTTCATATTACACTTAAAAACTACTGATTTTTATAATATAAAACATTCCCCAACAGGTTCTTTTCATTGTTGAACTAAATATAATTCTCTTTTACAGTAGTTACATCTTTATGAATAGTGCTATAAATAAGAGCAAATAATCACAGTGAAGGAGTGATTAATGAACATAAATGCAGTCTCCTTCGCAGTGATTATCTTTTCTATTTAGAATACTGATAAATTTGTAAATTAAATGCTATTCGCCATGTTGTCACAAAGAAAGAGACAAATACGCTTTATTAAAAACAGTGGTTAAATAATCACTGTGGAGGAGGGAGCTTCAGGCGTTGTAGTCTGAAATTGTGCTCTAATATCACTTCTCCACAGTGATTATCTGCTCTTATTTCAAGACTTCATACTGTAATTTTAGTTGCATGTGTAGAAAAGAAGAGTAATGGTTTTTTCAATTTGAATCTTTTTGTGTTGGTGAAGAATCGTTTTGTAGAAAAATGAGCCATCTCATCCCCTGCTTCGTCTCCAAACGGGTAAAGATCTAAGAGAGAATGCAAATTGATGCAATGTGTTGAAAAAAACGAGCAATTCCAAGTATATCTCATATAATTAATACACAAGTATGGATTTCTGTTTGTCGGTCAGAAAACACTGCATAATATGACCATAGGAAAAGGTTTGCATAGAAACTTAAGCATAATTTAGGCCCAATTGAATGCCGGTACCAATTTCCAAGATGATAACCTTTCAGCAATGTTGACTAAAGCAAAATGTCATCACTTTCGCAAAGTTATAGCAATATAATTAGGATTTGTAGCCCAAAGCTATGTTCAAACACCACTCCTTACCTGTTTTATTACCAACACAAGTTTCTTTAAAGAGTGAAAAAACAAAAACACCAACTTCTTCTATATTAGATGAATAATACATGGATCTGCTATCAATTGTATCATTAAAGTCTTGACTGTTGCAAAAGTGTTCAGAGAATCCAATAACAGCACCATACATATCAAGTCTTTTATATAGAAGAATTGTATACGTTTCAATATAATTTGTAACCAGTAAAACTTGAAAATCATGTTTCTTATCCATGTCATAGTAGTATGACATATTAACATATGTAACAATAAAGACATGCTTTGCTTCAAAATTCTCAATATCAAGTTTGTTGATTTGATTTGATGCTCTTATCAAGATGTTAGAATTAACAGTCTCGTGATAAAATATCTGGCCTCCATGTCGTCTATCCATCTTTAAGCCATAGGGTACAAGTACTTTGTGTTTATTTGGGAAGAACAGATTGTAATCTGATATTGGTTCATCAATCGATAAAATGCCATTTTCACTTATCTAAAAGATATTACAGTGGTCGAAATAAGAGCAAATAATCACCGTGAGAGGGAATTTATGAGGATAGCTTTTACGTTCCAAGATCCCTTCTCTGCAGTGATTATTTAATCTTATTTCAACCAATGTTAAATATTACATTTTTGGAAGCAATCATAGAAGTAAAATGGCAGTGGTTGAAAATAAAAGAAAATAATCACTGCAGAGGAAAAAGGGCAAGAAAAAGGGCAAGAAAAAGGGCAAGAGGGCAAGAAAAAAAAATTATATCACACTTCCAACACGAATAGCATTAGTAAAACCCAAGCATGGAAATAACTTCATCTATGAAGGGGTGTCTTGGAAAATAATTGTCAGCTTTACAACTAATAACTACAATGAAAAACACTCCCTCACGTGTGAAATGGTGGAACCTAAATCGTCCCTTAATGAGTAAAATAAGAGTCTATTTCTTTCATCAATCCGAACTAGCTCCGATCAAATCAGATTGATCATTCTCTATTTCATTCATCTAAATGAGAATGATTAGATTGATCAGAGCTAGCTCTAATCGATCCTACATCAGAGGTAGAGTAACCAGATTGATCGATCTCAGATTTGTAGTTCTCTGTTTCTTTCACCGTTCTGAGATTGATGGGAGCCAACTTGAACTTGTTTATTCGAACTCTGTGTCACTCATTTGAAAACATTTTGTCCGAAACAAGCGAGGCAAGAAAGACTGATTCCGTTTTGCACAACAGCCTTTCTAGGCTAGAGGAAGCTATTATATTGCATGTATAAACAAATTGGAGTTCCGGATTGATTCAAGCTAAAACTGACAAATTCATTCATCACAAGAAAGTAAGGATTGTTCAAGTTTGATTAAGATTGATCAGATTGTTGAAAGAAATAAACCCTAAGTATTAATCAAGGTATCCCTTCAAACCACTAGATTCAAACGTACTAAAGTTGTTAGATATAGTATACTGTGTTGTCAGATCAAGTTTGCTTTATGATCATTCCGTATGTTGTCAAAATGTTTCAGTTAAGATCAAGAAGGAGCATTTATCTGGTGTTGTTCACAAAATTTCGTGTGGTTGCTGAAATAGTTCTTGAGCTTCTGAACACCTGGACCAGCTTCTGCTCTCACTGGAAAGTATGTCTGTTCTGGTTACCAGTCTACCACCATTGTAAAGGATCATTTGCTAGAGTGTGACCATATACCTGCTGGATGAATTGTCGAATAAATAAATAAATAAATAAATAAATAAGTACATGTTGTAATATATGTCTTGTTTTTTTGTCATAAATTCAAGGTATGATATTATGAATTAACACTTTTAGTGAAAATAATTACTGTGGAAGAGGGATTTTTTAGTACAGATTCATGCTTTATAGCCTAAAGCTATGTTCAGAAACCCCTCTTCCACAGTAATTATTTATTTTAAGCATTACACTTACATATATTTCATTAGCTGGATTACTGAAAAAAATGGAAGATTTATTAAGCAAAACATATTGCACATTTTCATTTCCCATTTGTTCATCACCCTCTTCCAATCCGTATGGATACAACTCTAAATTAAAGGTTGAAAAACAATATCATATTAGATACACAATCACAAAGTACCATTCTGAAAATATCTTGCTCAGGTGAGTTGAGGACCAGGTCTGGTTAAAACAAAACTTTCCTGACGTTTATCTGTTGTATATTTTTCAAGAATCGATCGCACAAAGTCATGTGATATATCAATGCAATGCTTAGTATTTTTAGATTTAGAAAAAACAGTAACAGTGGCCGGTCTCAATATAATTATCTGCAATCATCTGTGGGGAGTGCTTAACATGGTTCATACTCAAATTTAAGAAAAAATGTCCTGAGTCCACAATGTGATAAAGATAAAATATGATTTACATAAACACAGTGTTTTAAATAAACAATTTGAACACCTTTATCAAGGTAAAATTTACATGGCACTAGGATTTCATGTCCTTATTAAGTTGATAAAGTTTCAGGTCAAATAAACAATTGGTAACGTGTTCCAATTAATTGATTATCAAATCACTGTGAATGAGAGTAGTGAAATTTCATATCATAGCCTAAAGCAATGCTCAAAGAACACTCCTCCACAGTTGAAATGAATTTCGTACACATATTAAACATCATAACATTATGTACACACTAAATAAAAATAGAGAATATTCATGCTATAATGGCGCATTTAAAGACTTGTGTATTATGTATACGTATATGTATTATGTATATGTATGTATGTGTGTATGTACATATGTATATGTATGTATATGTTTATTTATGAACAAAAGGTATACACATAAACTATAACACATATTATATTATTTGACTTTACTCTGTTATTAGAAACCCAAAAAGGTGGTTGTCATTATCTGTTATTAATATTGATAAATAAAGAATAATTTTTTTTAAAACAACCCATTCTTTTATTTAAAAAACATTCCTCTATTGAATTGTGTAATGTCATTATTATTACTAATTTGTGTTGGGAGTATACAACTTATACTAATATAGTAATTAAATGTGGATGGATATAACATTAAAAGTTATTTTAAAATTAAATAAGGAAGCTTTCCAAAATCAAAATAGAGACTTCAATTCTTCAAAAAATTGAGGAGGGAGCTTCCCAAAAATATAAAATGTCTGCCAAAAAAGATTTATGGTCTAAGTCTCATAGAAAAATAAATGTGATTCTGGTCAAATCCTTATTAACAGTGAAAAAAATTCAAAAATTTTATAAGCCAACAAAAATCATAAAATTTTCTTAAGTCTAAATGTGACTCAGGCCAAACCCTTATAAACAAATTTAAAAACTTTCTAAATCACCACAAATGGTGGCACCAAATTTCGAAATGCTAGCACATCAGGAACATGGTCTAATAAGAAGAGTGGGCCACTGCTGCCGCAACGTGATAGCTTTGTTTGGTAGGCTAAAAATGAATCAAGCTGGTGATACGGAAAATGCGCATGCATAGAAAGAAATTATAGACATTACATGTGATGTCAATTTCTACCAATGGAATGCCTATAATTTCTTTATACGCATGTGCATTTCCGTTCCTTGGAAAATGTTCTGAAGTGGAAAACAGTCTTGAGACAACAAAAGCAACAATTTTTTCAAGGCATAAACATAATATGTACTAAATATCCGAAAATGCAATATTAACAAGAACAAATGTCGCTAATGAATCAAGTCATATTTTATCTTTTCTCTTCCAATTTAGAAAACAATTTGAGTACTTTTGGATAAAAATGTGGACACAGAAATAAAAGATTTCCCTGAGTTTTCAAGGTCAAATTATTTTTCAAAGAGTATTTCCAGGTTTTCCTCGAGTTTTTTAGAAAGGGTCATTTTTCCAGGTTTTCCAGGTTGCATATGAACCCTGTTATTATTATAGTTTTCGGCTTTACATATTTCAAATACACTCCTCCACAGATGATATCCAGCATATACTTTCCAGATTTGAACACAGGGAAAGATGTTATAAATAAAAGAGTGTTTTACCTGTTTCCTGGCATTTTCTGGTGAGAAGTATTATTTGTTGTCCAATAATACCAGTTTTATTGGTTGTAGATAATTCAGCTCTAGAAAGTGTTGCTAAATTTATCTTTTCACAAAATGTTTCTTCAGAATACATTTCCATTTCAGTATTTCTTTCAGAAACAAAAGATTTATAATATAAAATAATATATGTCTCTTTTTGGTTGGTTACGATTACAGCTTGAAAGGAACTTCTACAGCATGGTTTGAATACTGCAACATCTATATAAGTCACAACGATTGCTGCAACCACAGTAAAGTTCTTTCTTATATACTGACTTACTTCATTGCTTGCTCTTCTTAACAGATCTGCGTTCTCCATCTGACGATAAAATAGATTTCCATAACGTGGAGATAATTTGTCTGGATATAGCTTTATAACACTACTATGTTTGTATCTTGGTGCATTAAAAGTTATCGTCCCATCTGGATTGATCTTTAAGGAAAATATTAAACAGTAGAAGAAATAGAGCAATGATATAACCATAAAAACAATGCAAAAAAATAACACAGCCATGATATAATTAAGTATGAAGACAAAAACAACAGTGGCATAATATAAACAGCACATCACAGAAAGAACTTATGCAATGGTCACAGTGGTCACAAGAAGAGCAAAATAATCACTGTGACAGAGTGATAATATAAGCACAGGTTCAGGCTAGAAAACCTAAAACAATGCTCAAAAATCCCTCATCCACAGTGATTATTTACTCTTACAACAATGTAACAAAGCAAAATTTGCGGAATAGAAATTTACCCACAAGGTGAACTGAGTAGATATTTTGTATTTCTTTCATACTCGGTGGATGCAGTTGAAACAGTGAGGCAAGATGTTATTCTTATGTATGAAAAAATGGGTCCCTAATACATAGCATTCTCTAGCCAATACAATATGGCACAATTTAAGTGGTTAACCATTCTTAGTTATATACCATTAATTTAAGGATTGCAAAAAGTGTACCACTATGTTCATAAGCAAAATTTTAAGAGAGGCAAGCCAACATAGGAACAGAGGCAACAGGCAAGATCCCCAGCAGAGAAAAGGCCTAGGATAGGCAAACATAAGCAGAGGCAAAAGGTAAGGCAACCAAGCCAAGGCCCCAGATAAGAACCAGCGGCAAGGAAAGATCCCAGACAGAGGCAAGTGGTCAAAAAAAAAGCATCAGAGCCCCCAAGGCACCAGACAAAGACCACATGAAAGAAAAGATCCCGGGCAGAGCCAACGTTATCATCATCATCCTTCTTCGTTATCTGAAGAAGATTGAGGTTTTGTGTAATACATTGTATTATAGAAATATAGAAATATCGATCAACTATATTGTATCTCCTTGTCATAATAAACATAACTTTTGAATTAACTTTAAAAATAGAAATTTACATTTCGTCCGTGCAATACTATTATAGTATTTTTATTTGAATAGTTTAAAACATTTATTTGTCAAGAATATTTCTATAAAGAAAAGTATTAAGTACACGAGCAGTATTATTATTATCATAATGAACAATAAAAATATGTGTTTATAAACCCGAACAAACTAGTGAATGCTAGTTAATCGAGTTAAAAAACGTCATTTCGATAAAAAATAGTCGGACAAGGTGGCTTCAAAATTGTAGACTCGTTTTTTCACTGGACTTATGGGAATCTTTTCGCGATTGCTGCCAAAGCTTACTGCATTCGCATCTTTTTGCTCTGCAAAAAAAAGTTTTTACAGCACTCTATGCCTTAGAAAAACACAAAAAGAAGAAACAAAAATCACACAATTAGTATGTGGCTGTACTCAGAAATGAGCTTATTTAATATTAGAGTTGTTACCATGTTCAGACACCATTAAACCATAAAATCGTAATCAGCTTATTTATCATCTATAGAACAATCAATTTGCTTTAGTACTGAGTAAAAATAAGAATTTCATTACAAAATTAGGTGAAGTTATTGCAACACTTTGAGAATAAGCATCAAGTTTGCTTGTTTCCAGTGAACAAAAACTTGTTTAATGCCGAAAATGTTGCTCTGGCATCTTTTCTAAGTTTTTGTCTACTGGGTTCTGTACAATGTATCAATTATTTGCACAGGAAATTACTGACCTAGAAAATTAAATGAAGAAACAGTAAAAACATATAATCAAAGGTACGGTATTGAAAGCTTACCAAACCAAGTGGAAGTTAAACCTAGCACATAAATATGATTAGCATACACACATTAGTGTTTGAAACAATATGACTTTATTAAGATGCTTAAGTTTCAGGTCAAATAAACAATTGGAACAATTGGAACATAATTTTCAAGGTAAAATTATGTCACTGTGAAGGAGAATAGGGAAATTTCAAGGATATAAAGGATAAACACCCAAATTTTACATGACATTAGGATTTCATGTCCTTATTAAGTTGATAAAGTTTCAGGTAAAATAAACAATTGGAACACCTTTATCAAAGTAGAATTATGTCAAGTCACTGTGGAGGAGAGTAATGAAATTTCAAATCAAGGATAAACAACCAAATTTTACATGGCATTAGGATTTCATGTCCTTATCAAGTTGATAAAGTTTCAGGTCATATAAACAATAGAAACACCTTTATCAAGGTAAAATTATATTAAATTACTGCGGAGGAGAATGGAATTTCATACCATAGCCTGAAGCAATGCTCAAAACTAACTCACACACATTATACATCATAGCATTAGTATACACCAAATTAAAATAGAGATTACCCTATGGTATAGTCATAGTTATGCTTTTAAAGAAGGATATGCTTTGATCATACATACTTTAACCATACTATTGTATGCATGTATATGCATGTAGTATATAGTAGTACTATATGCCATACTAGAAACTATGCATCTATTTTAAATTTACTTATAAAAGTTAAACTTAGTTTATTAGGTTATAACCTAATAGTGTTAAGCAATGCTCAAAAATCCCTCCTCCACAGGGATTATTTGCTCTTATATCAACTGTACATTTGTTCATGATATCACTACTGTTTGTATAAAACATTGAATCACAAATCTTGTAAATGTTGAATTGCACTTCAGATGAGTAGAAACTTTAGGTGTTCTATTGTCTTTAAGTTATACAACAAGGATGGATTGACAAAGAATGTGTTGTATGTATTTGTCCATCATTTGCAATTTAAAGCTAGTTACAACCTTAAGGTTGGAACAAAGCTCAAATGTTTAATCTTGTATTAAAAACAAACCGTATATATAGATTAGTTCTTCATATATTTCTTAGAGACATCTAATAGAAGAGAAACACAGAAAAGAGAGCAGATACAGGCCATCTCAAGATATCTAATAAAAGAGAAATACAGAGGAAGAAACAAATACAGACCATCTCAATACATCCAAAGAAAGAATATAGCAACAGAAGACTAATATAAACTCAGAGACAGAACAGAGACAAACTATCTAAAGAATAAGTTTGAATAATGCAAAATAAATTAAAAAGTAAACAAGCCTGAATATAACTGCAAGACATCGTGTGGAGAAGTGTTTTTTAAGTATAATTTTCAGCTATATTTCATAAAACTATATTAAAAACTACTCCTCCACAGGTGATGTCCGACGGGTATAATTCTGACTTGACTAATTCTGAGAAGTCTGTCAAATTATATATCCAGCCCATATGTATTTAATAGAAAATCTGTCCTCCGCAGTGATGCCTGGTAGTTATTTAAACCCCCGTATTAATCATGCTGAATGGATACAGAAAAACATAGTATTAATTTCACTGACTTCTAAAACAATCAATTTTGATAATCAGTAAAGTGGAACTTCTTAGTGATTAGGAATACATGTTGAATAGAAAGTTGATAAAATGAAAACAGAGAGAGAGAGAGAGAATAACCATTTTTTTCTTCTATTCCAGAGCATTGTATCAATTAAACGCACAAGAATTATGCTAACATCATCATATATTCTGTTTATATGTCTCCTTGTAGCACTTATGGGATTACTATTGCTGTATGCGTACACACGTTATCAAATTGAAAAAGATTATATAAAAAGACTTGAACAAGATGAAATCAAATATCTCACCAAGAAAGAATTAGTTAAGATTCTCGACGATAGTAGAGAACACATGATAGTGTATTTGTGATCGCCATGTGTCAAACTGAAAGTTATTCAGCATGAAAGAAATACCCTCAGCAAATACAACAGATGATAATCTGTGCAAAATACCATTTACAAAAACTGGAGAAACTGCTAATTCTACTGATAATATGTAATAGAAACATTATTTTTATGTGCAACGACCTTAAGAAGCAAATATTATTATTTAACTTAATTGTAAAATCCGTGTAATAACAAATAATATGATGACACTTTATAAGTTCTACTGTATTTCATTGGAGAAGAAAAGCATAAACCGAGCTGGCAAAAACTTGTTCAAAGTCAGCAATGAAGACACTAGAATAATGTCAAAGACGTCACTCTAGCCTTTTTAATGCAAACTTTGAACATGTTTTTGCCCACTGGGATAGGGATGTAATGCTTAAAAAGAAATCAAATAAAGGAGTGATCCTTGAGCATATAGTTCAAAAACCATTTCACCAGTGATCAAGTTTTCTTACTTCAAACATAGTGTTAGGCTATAGTCTATTTCTATTAAAAGTCAAAAAAAGTACAAATTTTATACTTTATCAAGCACAGTTCCCCATAGGGAGGAGTGTTTTACAAGTATAGCTTTATGCTAAACTGAACACTAAGTTGGAAACCACTCAAGCATAAGTAATGTCTGACAGGTATTTTAAGGCTCACTATTATGCAAATAACAACAACGATAAGCTGATTCCAAAAACGTCTCAAATAGATCCATTTATTTAGCTTAATAACTATTATTTAACCTTTCAGTGAGCTTGAAAATAACTAAAATTATTTTGTATTGTAAACAAATAACATTATCCAACTACAATCTACTCATGGGTACTGACAAGTAAAAAGTCGAATCTCTGTTAAAACTAATTGAGGATGTTTCCACTACATAGTATTCTTCTACATTACGTGTTCATTGAGAAATAACAATAAAAATATAGAGATCTAATAGAGAGTTTCATATAATTATAGATAAGCTATTTGGAGAAGTGTATTATTTGAGCAGTCTCAGATTACACAGCCAGAAAATAAACTAATAAAGAACTCATTCGTGGTGCTTATGCAGTTATTTGGAGCCCTGTAAAAAGAGAAACGATTCAAAAGGTAGAAACCATGCAAAGGTAATACCGTCATCATTCACAAAATACATTATAATTATTAGATAATGTTATGTTGCATCGATAAGAATGTTTTTCATTTTCTCTCGAAAGCTGAATCCACATGTTCCACGGCAATGCAGTACGTAACATCATTGCAAAGGACGTTGTGGCACTATTCACACTAAACCTCCCTCTTTCACTACGTTATCCGTTTTACCCAAATGATCAACAAAATTATACTCTACACTCGGTTTCAAACTTGAGAATGACATCAGAATAAACTATATTGTTTTATTATGATATATTCATAACATCAGAATAAACTATATTGTTTTATTATGATATATTCATAATATATACTGCATTAATGAAGCGGCAAGTTTGAAATATATTAAACTTGATGCTTGCAGAAAAACTGTGCCATCATGCCGCTTTACAAACACTCACTGTTTCTTTATATGGTATGCCGCTCCATGCCGCTGATTAAAACACCTCTAATGCGAATTTGGCTTAAGTAAAGAACGTTTCGCTCTCAATTTTAAACAACAAAACAACGTGGAAGTATTGGATGAAACTTTTATTCCTCAGTAGAAAAAGTTTCTAATAAAAGCTTCTAAACTATTTGGAATTTAGCAAAACAAAATGTACTTTGGGAGGAGTATAGAAGTAATTAAAATGTAATGCTAAATTTAAATTAACTGGAAAAAGAATAGAGTATGATAAATAGGGTTGGCACTTTAAGATATAAAAGATAAATGAAGGATTAGAAGTATTATGCATTATTATTTCACAACACGTATAATTATAGACATATGACATAGCAAAAAAAGATCTGGACAAAGAGACCTATGAAGAGCTTCCGATTTAAAAAGAATATTGAATAGAGCTTCAGGAGTTCAAAAATTAGGCGCGCGCTCATGTCGTGCGCTTGCTGTGTAAGAAAGATGGCATTGAGGAGCACAAAATCTCATGTTAGAATAACGTATTCAACATTGTCCTAGCGTCTTTACTGCAGACTTTGAACAATATAATATTTAGAGTGTTTGTTATTATAAACATGAACCAATCAATGCTCAAAATTTAAATATAATGTCCAATGAAATTTATTTTGTAAACAATCAAATTAGCTGACATCACAAATTAACATTGTTCTCAATTTTTCATAAACAATGAATTGTTCTTGTTCGTTTGAAATAAAAACGATGTTATTTGACACACGTGCATTATATCTATCATTCATAATTAAAACGTGTTAATAAAGTTTGTTTAGATAAATAAACAGAACAACAAGGCGCCCTAATATGAAAGTAAGTTAATCTCAATGAAATGAACACCTGTTATAACTTTATGAAATGTTCTAGACATAGCTGATCAAATACAATTCACGTGTGCAATGCAATGTCTTCTTAAATGTTATTTTAACAACACATGTGAAATTTTAGATCATAGCCGTCTGCGTTCACACTCAATTTCCTCACGTGAATCAGATAAACAGAGTAATCTCGTCAGACTTTGTTATGCCATTGGATGACGCATGTTTGCTCAAACGCTTTAGAATAAAACTTACGACATCAATAAAATGAGACACACTTTTGACCACAAAATGTCGAGAGTCGGTAATCCTTGAGTTAGTAATTTTAACAAACTAAAATAGTGCACGGTAAGATGCATGAAATGGTGCACTCATGCTCCTTGTTTCACGAGGCAAACAAACTTAAGAGGCGCACGACGTGCACCACCGACGTTCATGAGCATGGAATCTTGTGATCCAAGAAAATCTTGAAGCCCTGAGCTTAACTGTGTTGTGTAATATTTTCTTTTCATTTGAATCTATGCCTTGATTTGTTAATAATATATAAATCAGCGATTTAAAAAGAATTTTGTTACACGGCATATAATTGAGGCATACAAGTGTAATCTTGTTAAAAACGTTCCTCAATACAATATTTTCTCTTTATTTTAGCTGTCATCACATTTTTAATTATTGTGTCTGAGATAAATGGATTAGAAGTGACATAATAATTATATCTCTGTAATATTGAGAAATCAAAGAAATAGTTACTCACTCGTTCACTCTTCTTTGTTTTTCACAATTACCTAAGAATGTTCCAAACTATAAAAACAAGAACAGGTTGGTTAATTTAAAAAAAGATTAAACCTGACTAAATTATGAAAACTGAAAATTGAACAGAAAGGCTTTTTGTCAAGAAATTAGTTTTCTGTTTCTTTGGTACAACAATTCAAGGGTTGAAATAGTTACTGGTTATCACTGTGGAGAAGTTTTTTTCTTAATACTTTCAGCCAAATTTTCCGAACATCTTCTGAAGAATCTCTCCTCTACAGTGATGTTATTTTAACCCTTGACTATTTGATTCAGTAAAATGTATCTATTGAGTTAATCCAAAAGTATCATCCAGTAGCAGGATCTATATAACTGTCAAAGTTTACAGAAAAGTTGAGTCAATGTTTTAATGGGTTGGTGTCTTCAGTGCAAAGAAACCAATCGATTGTAAGATCATTGAACCCTACTGTGTAGTTTAATTTTTGTTAATTTTGATGGTCCCAAAACAATGGTCAAAATAAAAGCAAATAATCATTGTGGAGGAGAGAATTTTGAGCATTGCTTCAGGCTTTATAGTCTGTAGCAATTGTCAATATTCACTCCTCCACAGCGATTATTTTCTCTTATCTTGACCACTGTATACCTGACAAGAATAAAGATGCTCATGTATTTCTAATAAGAATCGTTCATTAAATTGAAATGCAGTTGGAAATTGATTCATGAGATGCCATGTTGATTCAAGAAATTGTGTGAAGATTGGAGATATTTCTTTTGGATCACCATCACCAGAGAGAAGTCCACATCTAAAGTATAAAGCAATACATATACTTTCCCGTGTCTATTCTGGTATGTAAAATACAAAAATTCAAAATTGATGTTTTGGTAGGTATGGGATAGCAAGTTGAAAATTGCTTTTGCAGCATCATAAATCAAAAGTACAGTATTAAAAGTAGTCAAGTGAAAATTAAACCTAAGAACATAAATATGATTTGCATACACACATTACATGTCAGTGTTTGAAATATGCCTTTATTAAGATGGTAAAGTTTCAGTTCAAATAAATAATTTGAAGACCTTTTTTAAAGTAAAATTATGGCAGGTCACTGTGGAGGAGAGTTGTGAAATTTCATATCCAGGATAAACACTTAAATTTTACATGGCATTAGGATTTCATGTCCTTATTAAGTTGATAAAGTTTTAGGTCAAATAAATAATTGGAACACCATTATCAAGGTAAAATCATGTCAGGTCACTGTCTCGTGTTATTTACTCGGTCTCTTTGCAATTGTTTTTACGTGAACATTATGACAACCTAACAGAAGGTGTGTTAACAAATTTGAAGCAATATTTAAGCAATAGGTTCAAGTCACAATGCCCAAAGCCAGTAGTAAGTTTCGATCACTCACAGTGGAGAGTACTGTACTTGCTATTGATTACTTTCTAGGAAAGAAGCCAATCAATAGCAGGTTTCTTGATATGACACCCTTCTGCGCAAATTTAATGTTGTAAGATGGTTGACAAAGTGCTCTTCAGTAAAACAGTATGTGCATGGAAAGGATCAGTTAGCAATTACTTTACCAGCTTATAAGCAATAGCAAATTAAAAAATTATCAGTATCCTAAAAGACCTTGCTTGAATGATGTCAGAAACGTTTAGAACACTACATAATTGAATCCGCTTAGAATACCACAAACACATCAACATGCACTAACATAAGACTTCTAATTCTGTTTTTACAATTTTGAAACAAACATCCCCAAGATTTTGATTTTAAAGGAATGTTCCATGTATATTCAATGTAATACCTAGCCCATGAATATACATACCTGTGAATAAATTTATGACCAAACGCAAGCCATTCTTTTTCAATCAATACCTGGAAATTATACAGAAACATAATAAATAGTTCCCAATAATGGTCAGACATCACCAGTGTAGATGTGTCTTTGAGTACAGTTTTAAGCTGAAAACTGTCTAACACTCCTCCATTGGTGATATCTGACCATCATTTTGAGGCTTGATGGTAAGATCGGAAACAATATGCATTGTAAACATTGTGAAACATTGTAAAACATTGGATGATAAAGATCCATAAGAAATAAAGCATGAGAATAAACGCATCTATGCATGGTACAAACAAAATTCTGCAAAGAGTGCTCCTCCCACAATCAAGTAGATGATTGGACTCAATCAATTGTAAGGTTAAAGACTCAACCCAGTGGGCAAAAACTTGCTCAAACTCTGCAATAAAGATGCAAGAACAATGTCAAACAACATTGTTCTAGCGTCTTTACTGCTGACTTTGAACAAATCTTTGCGCACTGGGAATACAATATCGCTTATTTTTATCCTTTTCAAATCACACCTGAAAACCATGTATTGTTCTATAATAAGAATCAATCAACATTTCAGCTAATGAACACGTTTGAGCTGTTCTATCCCAACCATCAGAACAATGTACTAACACACTGCGCTTTTCAAAATAAATCGCCTAAACAAGAAACACAACAAGGATAAGCATCAAACATCTTAGTAAAGGTCCAATAGTAAACAGCGTGTAAATTCTGCAAAATATAGTGGTTCCTTTGCTCCTTGGTAAGATAATTGAAAGTGAATAGCAGTGATCAACATAAGAGCAAATAATCACTGTGGGAGAGGCTTTGTAGCCCGATGCTAAGCTCAAAAATCCCTCCCCCACAGTGATTATTTACTCTTATTGAACATTGAATCGAGACTCTTTGCCAAAGATACTATTTAGTGGCCAAAAGAAGAGTACTGTGGAGGAGGAACGTTTGAGCACAGCATCAGGCTATTCACTTTTATTTCCACTTCTGCAATAATACAACTGCTAGAATAAAACGTTTCATGAACAAATAAAACACAATTTGTTATGTGTACAATGTTCTACTGTAGGACAGTATTAACACTGTATACAATATTTAAAGACCTCTCAATAATACGCCTTTCCATAAACTTTCTGAGGCTTAGTAAAGGCGAGTTCCATTTATTCCATTAGGCAAATTATTCGCTGAAGGGAAATTATTTGCAATGAAACACTTTGCTGTAAAATTGTATTTGATTTCCGTGTGAAAATCGTTATGCATTCAATTTTAAAGTAACCACAGGCAATACAATGCATTTTGATTTGTTGCATGGTTATATCTTGAGATAAAATATTTTGCTACAAAGAATAAGCAATCATTTTTATTTTCTGCAAAGTGATAATTATCTCTGATAAATCAAAATCAAAGGTACAGTACTGAAAGTAGCTCACCAAACCAAGTAAAAGTTAAACCTAAGCACATGAATATGATTTGCATACCCACATTATACAGTGTTTAAAATATGTCTTTATTAAAGGAGCACTCTCCCGGTGGTCGATTTAAATGTCACCCATTTTAATCAGTTTGTTGTCATAGAACGAAAAGGGA